>JAQGBX010002361.1:0-20728 GCA_034698745.1 Megaphyllum sjaelandicum | reverse complement strand
ACCCTGTAGATTAAAAAAAAGTCATAAAAAAATAAGTTGGCACAAATTATGCCATTGTTTCGGGATGTTGAAATTTCAAAGTGAAATTACGTAACTTTTTTAATTTTGAATAAAAAAATCTGAAAAAATTCACAGAACATATTAATAATATATTGTTTCATTTTCCAAAGTTTCAAAAAGTTTGGATAAGGGGATCATAATGCGGGCATGAAAGGGTTAAAACCACCTTTTTAGGAGTTTAGAAATACCATTAAGTGTTTGTAAATACCAAAATAATTTTAAATACCTCAATATATCTCAAAATACTTCAACAAATGCAAACAAATACCTTTAGGTGTTAGAAAATACCTAATTTCATCATTATTTCTTAGAGTGTTATAATTACCGGCTACAAAAATACCAACTGTAGAAAAATCACATGGTCAAAATAATTAAATCCGGATACAAGTGGGTTTGTAATTCCCGCAGTGATAATGGCACTTAAGTGCGATTAATTTCACATTCATTTCAAGCAATAAGTGCAGAATCAGCATCTGGTGCTAAATTGTTAAGCTCGAAACATCGAAATTTGGTCACTCGTTTTCAAAATAACACATTATTGACAGAATGTAACTGAGCTCAACAGCCAGTAGCTATAAGGCTGATATTGTCGCGACTAATGCACAATTAATGCAATTACCATAAAAAGATTTTACGGGCTCATTATTTCAAGCTGTTTTTTTATTACTATCATGAACGTGTTACTAATGCGAAATAATGAGAATCCCCTCGCTCTAGAAGAGTCATCCCTGGGGTAATCCGCATCCGTGTATTTTCATCTAGGAAGAATATTTAAATACGAAACTGGCGATACGCGTTCGGATAATTTCAATTTCAACTATACCGGTATGTATGCATTTTTTTTTGCGGCGGTCTATCTCCCATTTCCCCACAAAACATAGGAACCCATCGCATTAACTATACATGCAATTTTTAACAGAAATAATAAGGTATGCTGTACGGCATTCGTTTTGCACTTAGCTAAACAAACATGGAAAAATACTCGCGTGAGATTCAAGTGCCTTTTCAACTATTAAATGCCACCATAAAACGCAATTCAAAGGGTAAACCACTTGTACATTACATATGACACTTTTTTTTTAAAAAAAATTCTATTTTAGTAGGCCTATTCTACACTTGATACAACAACATGCAATCGCGATCGATTTTCCCGCTTAATGCATGTATACATCGAAAACAGTTCGTGTTAAAATTATAATTGAGATTAAGCGAAAAATGTGTGTTAAAATGATAATTGAGATTAAACGAAATTGAAACAAGTTTAGCAATGTAACCGCAATGGTGGCGCTGAGAGTTGAGGGTGCAGTTGTTGAACAAACGTAATTTCAGCTTGAAACACCAGGAATGAGATGAAAAAAGGCGAACAAAGATCTTTCCTTAAACTAACCTACGTGTACTATCGATTGGCACGTTACGCTTTATCCATGCATTTTCAGAATTTCGTTGAATGAAATACAGCAAAATACAATAGTTTTAAAATGTTTCATTTACAGAACCATGCCTGTCGACAGAGAATACGCGCGGGCGGATTTTTTTACATAAATTATACATTAAATTAGCATTATTTGGGACGAATAGTGCCAACTATCATAGTTTTTATTATTCAACGGTGTGGGCAAAATATAGTTTGTGTATATTTTGTAGTAAACGATGTGATTAACAAATAAAAATATCCATCAAAATAACATTGAAAAAAGTCAGGATTGGCTCAATGGTCAAGATAGAGAACATGTTCATGTCCATGCGATTCTGGAGACTTTGCGAAGGAAAATTTCGGAAAATTCAATGTCCCCATTTCCTTTCTTAACAAACCCAAGTAAATGTCTGGCATTTCTGTTTGTCGTTAGTAACGGTTTAATATACAGTACATGTATTTAATTAGGTACAACATTATCGATTATGACCATTGTATTTCCCTAGATCCTCTGTGTGACAAACATTGCATTGTTTCAAAAGTAAGCCTATACATTAAAAACCGCTCTAAGATTAGGCCTACATGACATGTAGGCGAAACGAAAAGTCTATAATTGACCTTATTTCAGCCAGAAGCAATTATTTGCTCTTCTACATCCTTACTGAAATAGACATTATTAACCAGCATGTTTCCTGAGAGCAATTGCGAGTGATGCAACGGAGCGAGGGAGTTCAGACCAAATAAATATCAGTCAAAATTGCTTCTAGATGTCAGCCAATCAAAGTATTCCTCTACATCATTGCAAAGATTTTTTCTAATGGGCAACTTAAAAAAAGCACAAAATCCTAGGTGATCTCACATGGACATTTTTAATATAGTCTATGATTTTAATCAACAAACATAACATCTAATTCCCGCGAGACAAAATAGTGGTTATATTTAGATATTTTGTTTTTAGTTCGTATCATTTCTTATTTCAAAGGTATTCATTCTTATTACAATTGTAAATATTTTTTATTACTTTATAAGCATGTACCATTTTCTGTGCCCTAATAAATTCTATACGCATGTTTATTCGTCATCGTATTGCTCCGCGCGTAACCAACAGATGATTTATAAGTAATATAACACTATTTTCTTTTTTAAAATCCATTTCTAATGACCTAAGTGAATCGGTAAAGTCACTGATTAATAACTCCAAATATCATTATTGAACGTGTCTCGTTTAGTTAAAAAACGCATTAAAATGTAAACGTGGTAATCACTCGACTGGGCATCGTCAGATTGGCTAAAAACAACGTACAAAATCACCAAAACAGGCAAAGATCATAAAGGACAAACTGAAATAAAAAGCAAATAATAAACCTCGTGCTTGTAGCGAAACAAAAAAAAATTATCAAGCAGCGTGACGACACCAAAAACCATTTCTCAAAACTCCCGTCCGTCCCAGCGATGGCAAATTTGCACGCGAAGAGACTATTAAATCCCAGATCTTACCAGGGATTGTTTTTCGAGATGTCAATGCGTAATAATTAATGAGAAAATGTTTCATTAGTAGCGAGCGTGACCCAATGAAATTGCACGAAAGCAGCCATCAAATTTTATGGCAAAGCTATATAAGCTAACTCTCATGGTTGCACTCAAAATTAGGTTTTACCAACTTGTCTTATACTGGAACACAAAAGTTTCGGTCATCCGGGATTGCAATGTTTGCAGCTACTCGACCGAGGGAGATAAAGTTTTCGACCCATTCATTCGACTGATGCAACCGAGCTATACGTAGCAGTAAAGTAAATTTAATGCAACTGGTATAATCCAGCACATTCAATTAATAGGCTAACTATTTTAAAATTCATTAAACACGTTAAAACTATATGCAGGAGAGCAGGTTCAATAGCAGAGTTAAATTTGGCATGCCATCGCATATTGAAAATCGGTAAACGATAGAGGTTTTATGATAGATTAATCGAATTACTCGTCCCCGTATATGCAAATGTTGCGTTTAATAAACGTTAAGATGAAATGCGTGTACATGCACGATGGAGGAGCTTTAATGTAAACACGCGTGCTTCTCCATTAATGAGTAAATATTTAATTTTTACAAACAAATGATCGTTAAAAGCAGGTAAAAACATCCGCTTTTAGTCCTCACCGTGACGAAATTCGTTCCGCGCTGTATTCGGCGTTAGGCATGCACCATTTTGAAAATGCGACTTTCTAGACCGTTTCAGACACGCGAGCTTAGGGTTAATTTTTAAATTTTTCGCGAATTAATCCGAGACAAACGGTCGTAGGATTCCTGTAAAAGAGGTTAAAAACACGCTGAAGGGTTCCCGATGGATCCGAATTAAAGCGAGTTATGGTGGAGCACCAAATTAACTTATGCAAAATTAATTAGGCCACAACTCCATTGAGCCGCTACGACGGATCGGATTCATTATTTCGAAATAAAGTAGTTAGTTACCTTTTTCTTTTCATAAACAAACCTGAAGATTGCGTCGAAGACGTCCGCGGGGAAATTTTAACATACATATACTTATTTAATTACCGCCCCCTTAATTTCATTACGCCCATCGCCCGGACGAATAATAGGTAATTTTGGTGTCTCGAAGCTATTTTAATAGCACCTCGATGCAGTGTATAAACAGTTTTTATATCATACTACTTTTCACGGGCTGCTTAAACAATTCACAAGTAGCTCATTTCGCATTTCGAGCTGACGGATAATTAATGACCAACTGCCCAAAGAGCGGGCAATCACTGCTAGCACCTTAACCTTACAGTGCAGCCTCTTTATAGAAGTAAGCGCGATGTTGGGATATTATTTTTCAATATTTTTACAAGAATATGCCTTCCGATGCAAATAATTTTTTATTATTTTCATTCATTATATACGGTGTACAGTATAAAGAATTGCGTCGCCATGGCAATGGGATGTATGACCGTTTTCTTGAAACGCATTACACACCGTTCGGTTTGCAATTTCGTTTAACATAATTGCACGCATATACATTTCCCTCAAAACGATCTATTTATGAAAATTTAGTAATTCATGCATTTTCGAAGGGTTGTTCTTTAATGTGTTACGTATTTCGTACCTAAGACTCGTTCTGATTAATAAATCGGTTGATTACCGGTAACGTTCTGATTAATAAATTTACAATGTATATATATATACGAGTATTTAAAAACAAAAAAACTTAAAAATATGCGATGACCCATAAATTATTTCCAAGCTTAACTTAAAATGTACTGGAAGGACTTGTATTATTTCGTAAGATTTAACCTGCTTCGGTGAATAGGTACTTTGAAATAATAATAGTAATAATAATAATTTACTCATTTATGCACGTACATTCCGCGAGATGTTTTTTATCATACCCTTTAATCTCAACCGTACGTGCCATGACATGTGAACGATTAAAATCGATCCCTATTAGAAAGGTGTTCCTAGAATCGACCCGGGGAACAATAGCAGATCCTCCTTAAAACAAACAACGTTTAAGTTGATTGATCGTTGCAGGGTTTGCCACTGCGTTTCCGATGAACTCCCAGAAGGAATCGCGAAACCGTTTTCCGATTCCACCTTTCCCCATTTGCCAGATATCAATATACTAAAATGAATAAAACAATTTTAGGATTGACTTAAATGCAACCGAAATATAGCACTAAATCATGACTTCAAAACCAATCTTGATTAGGGACAGTGGTCTGAATAGCCAAATGAATTTTATGTATTATTGTCCAAAGCAAAAACCAAGATATGCACGCATATTTATTACTACTGATAAAAATAAAGAAATTATGAGAAAAAGGCAAAATTAGCTGTTTTTAATAAGTAATAAGGATTTAAAATAATTAAAATCTTCCTTTACTAGGCCCTAAACGGAATTTTTAATTAAAACCAATATGCATGTACCGTACGTGTGACAGATGCTCGCCTTTGTACGTCTCATTTTTAGCTATGTTCACATGAATACATCTACATGTACTGTATAACTTGTATAAATAATTTCGTCGATTTGCTCGTACACTTTCACTAACACTTTGAAAGTATTAGGTATTTAAGTTAAGGGTAAGTGTACGGGGTTACAATAACTAAGAAGTAATATAAATTCAACTTGATACACTGCTATTTTAATTTTTTTAGTCTTCATTTACTGAAAATAAAACGGTGTATAGATTAGTTAGTAAAACACCGTTTGGAATGAGGTTTTGTTTAGCATATTTCAAACAGTTTTACTAACTACACAATACACGTCATTTCATACGGTAATCTCGCTTCCTTTCAGTATTTCGCTGATATTTAATTGATGGCTGTCTAAAACAACAATCAAGCGGATATTTCGTTCATCGCATATTCATGGGGAGCTTTGAACGCAACTCGTGGTGAAAGGTTCTTTTGGCCTTTGCACATAATGTGCGATGTTTGCAAAGTTTTCCGTCCAACGATGCTTTCAACGCTTAAATTTGACAAACAACTATGTTAATAAATGTGCCAGTAATCAACGTGCAAATTGATTTTTTGGAAAGATGACAAACTGCTACAGACAGTTACTTGACATACATATTGTTTCCGGCAACTTGGTGGCATTATCTTTGAGATCGGTTAGACGTTTAGTAGCAACTCAAACATTTTCGATGCATTTTTCATGTAAAAGCAATTAAGGTGACCCCGAGGTGCGATGAATACGTTAGAATATTCCATCTAACTGTTTTTATTCGCATTAATGCAAAGTAAAGGGGTGTCATCATGAAGATGTTGAACCTTTTGTATATTAATCAAATATGACTTCCCATCTAAAGTTTATTTACACCCGCTAAACCGAAGTAAACAAACAGTACATTTACGTACTTCGTGGAAACCTTTAACCTCTATTTTTGGTTAAATTCATCGCAAAATTAGTAATGTTCGAAATAAAGACAATTCATAAATTAGAAAACACGCATTGATCGAGTCATTTAATTATGTTAGAAACATTGTATGCTGGTTCAGTTTCTCAAACTTTATAAACATTTTACTTTAATTCACTATGCAAAAATCCATTAAAAATAATGCTACATTTTTCTTCCTTTATTCCTAATTACATTTTTTAACCATCCTTGAAAGTGCATTAAGGAAATTAGGCATTAAAATTACAATACCGCAAATTGCACGCATACCCTATGGAATAAGGCAAGTTATTAACAACATGCCCATCTTCGTGCAAGGACATACATGTACACTTTTCTACAATTGTATTTCTGATACAAAAGTATGCAAAATTTTTATCAGCATGTAATAATAAAGTTAGATGTTTTAAAACGAGTTGAAAAATACGCGAGAAAATGATTCTAAAACAATTTTTTAAACCTAAATGTGATTACATTATTTCATAAGGGCAATGCAGAGCACGTGATTTTTGTATTGGCTATCACGTTACGAAACGTAATTGCACCTCTGTGGAAGCCTAGTGATTTCCATTGCGTTTCCTAGGAGAAAAAGCCCTATTTTCTTCTACCGTCAAGGTCTTCGAAGAACTAAACATCGCGGGTCATTTGTCTTTCCGTGCGGTTTGATTTCTTAACTCGGATTTTTCCATCGTCTGAATCCTAATGAACACTCTCGGTTTCGCAGTTACCTTAATTGAATTCGAAGCATTAAAATAGTTATGGTCGGGGAAAAATAGCGATTTATATGCGAAAGCATGAGACATACAAATCCCGAAGAAAAGGAGAACCATTGAGAAGAACCTGGAAATGTGGGCGAGTAATGTCTAATGATGATGGTATGTGCTTAGCGAGAGCTTTTTCAAAAGAAAAAGGATTATTTCTTGCTCTAGTCTGGATTGAAAAAAGAAAAATCAGAAGAGATCAACCGCTGAGAGAAAATTATCTTCCTGCACACAAAGCCCTCTCTGTCTATGTAATTCCTTCTAACACTTCAATCTTGGTCTCAGATCAAAATTCAGGCTCAAGTAGCGTTGCGATCTAGGAGCCTAAGCAAGAAACCTAATTTCACTTTGCAAAAATAGTAAGGTATAAATTTGATACGCACTCGTGCGTAAAGTATCGCGTATAACAAAGCTTATTAAGTTGAGCCCATCTCAAACAGGCCGCAGCCGGATATGACGTAACGCTGATGCGTAACGCAATCTTACGATACCTGCCATAATTAAGTTAATAACTACAATGATCCGGAGAATCCCGCAAATTTTAAGTTTGCGTCGTGCATGCGAAGTACGTGGCAGTATCTTTAAAAAGTTTAACTAAGATCGTAAGAAATGCTCGAGAATCATGCATGCATGGTCATGATTCTGTGTCTCGATTTATTAATCAGAGTTGGTTCCATTTATAATATTCGTGGAACACCCTGTATATATCATCGTACAGCCCATGTGATCGCGCAGCATAACAATAGGATGAAGATTGAGTGAACCTATAAATTATGCATTCCGTGCATGAAAGTCGACTTTTCATGCAATCGCTTAAATGTTTGATAGAGTAAAAAATACCTTAGTAGATTTGTGAATTAATGACACTTTCATGCGTTTTAAGAAGCCCGCGCATCCTAAATTGAATAAAATTTAACATACACTGTACAATCTCGCAGTCAAAAACAAAATACACGGTTATACATTCACGCTTGCGTTTTCTGTCATTGATAAATGTTTAAAAATAATGGCTGGCGTGCATTATATTTAACGCCTTGAAAAATATTTAAGCATACGTTTCTCAGATTAATAAAAGGTTTTACGTGAGCTACATTGTGTGCGGTGCAACATCATAACTGATTTCAAAGATATATCCATTGCATTTAACAATTACTGCATGTATTCACACTTAAAAAAATAAGCAAATGTTACAGAAACGAAAATGGGAATATTTTCGCAATGTGATCTCTCGCATCAAAATGGAAATTATCTTTAAACATAGTGTATATATTGCAGTATTACGTTATTTAAAACTGAGTGGCTATACTACCACTCATGTTTTAGCTTTCTTAATTCGCGGGTTAAGTGTCATTACTCGAGGGGCATGCATTGTTTTCTCAAGAATACCAATTGCTATTATCTTAACCAAGGAGCATTTGATAATAACGAATCAATCCTGAAGATATTTTCTCAAATCTACAGCATATTTCGAGCGACTGAAAACGTTTATTTTATAAAATAAAGGTTTAATCTTGATGAAAAACACCCCCTGGGATGTCTCCAATTGCGTACTCCTAGCGCGGGCTTAAACAAGCTCGAGCTATTTTTTTTGAATAGTATGACATGTAAAATTTTCTGATAGGCAGAATATTTTTAAGATTTCTCCTTACCTGCACGAACGTGAATGGGTCTACTGATAATGGTGCCAACCATATTGGTGGCTGCGCAACGGTAGACCAATGAGTGAACCTCAGAAGTGTAGTCGTCCGCTCGGAATGGATAAAACTCCAGAGTGCCATTTGGATACACAGTTCGCAGTTTGCTGACGTTGCCTAAGACGGCACCGTCTGGTAATATCCAATAAATGTTTGGTGATGGTATTCCTGTAGCCGAACACTCCACCGAAGAGCCAGTCGAGTTTGAAAACTCGACAAAATTTGGAGGTTCTTGAATAAAATTTGGTCCAGAAAACGTTGAAGATGAGAAGACATCTGCAAGTAAAAATTAGAAATGATTTTAATTAACCTAAACCCTGACCAGGATCAATAATAATATGCCGATGAGCGCTTATAGCTTCATGTAGCCAACCGATAATCTGATAAATTTCTAAGAAGAGTGGTCGGAAATAAATCTTTTTTTGGTAGAACCTGTTCTATCAGCCTAGGTAAACTTCGTATTTCGTTATATATTTCTGGAAATTCTAGTGATCTTTTTACCGAAACATAATAGCTATAAAAACTAAGAATCGTTCTATCAGATTGAAATCTTGACTATCGACCCAGTGTTTTCCATTAGTTTTAAACCAACACTGTTATTTCATATTCTCGTAGAAAAAAGGACATAAACGAACCCAACCGACTGTCAGCTTTGTATAGAAAATATAGTCTTCCTAGAAAAGAAAGTTGAAATATTGCGCCAATTTGAGCATGCACGTATTTTTTTCTAAGATTTGAAATTGAACTAAAGTCGACATATCGATAGACACCGATGCCCTGAGTGATGATAATATAACGTAAATTTATAATTTTTAAAAAATATCTCGACAAATATTGTATCGTTTTTGAATAAGTTGGAGCGATTTTACTAATTTAGTATTTTCAATTTCAGTAGCCTTAGCTCTCAACATATTCTTTTTTACGTAGAGCTATATAGAAATATTTCGATACAACTTTATATAATACCAAAATGTGCAATGCTTTTTTAAAAGATACAGGTTTTCTCATAAATACTGTAGATGCTACAAAAAGGACATTTTTTAGAGTTATCCTTAGTTTTACATCACACCCTCGTTGACACATCGAAAATATCTAACAAACCAAAAACCCTTGTTTTTAAGTGAAAATAAATCATTCACCAACAACGGTAGAATGATCTAAGAGACTATTTATGGTCAGACTTACATTCTCGCAACGCCGCCTACAATCTCTTTATTATTTAAAAGTGGATCTCGTATTGAAAAAAAAACAACTTGAAAACTTTGAGTGAACTCAGAAAAGTCCAGAAGGTCCGTATAAGAGAAGACATTATAAATATGGCGCAATATATAGTTCGAATAGAGTAACTAAGTGTCCATAAGGCAGAGAAATGTCTTCCCCCAGGCTTTGTTACAGCGGCAATAACTTTTTATGGCCATACCTATAGAGGAAGCGTATAGTAGTAATGATGTGAGAGGAGAAAAGGTAAATCGTATATTCAAATCCCTCTTCGCCGCACTGGCCTATGTTAATGGTGTGTGGGAAATGCGAGGGCTGGGCCAGACAACTCGCAATTCCTCACCAGGTCCTAATGGACATATGCCACCTTCCGAGAATACGCTTTATAATCTGGCAAGGAATACGCCACTTATATACTTAACATGGCGAGTCATTCGTTAGTGCTTAATTAAACATTTGCGGATTAATAGGGTTTCCTGTACGGCTCTGGAAAGAAACGTGATTTCTGCGATGGGAGTTAACGTCTGTGAAGCAGAATGATTACCCTGGTATCAACGAGCTTAAATTGCGCTCAAAGATGTATGCATTCTGGTGTAAAACTCAACGTTTGGGCATGAAACACACGAGGGGATTGAATGCTATTTTTTAAATTGCTTCAGCATTAAAACAAAACAGATTTGCCTAAATAAAGAAGACCGACGAGTTTGTTAAATCGGGATGTCCTCATCCGTGCTTTAATTGCGACTAAAATCTTAATAAAACACGGATACAGTCATCTTAATGATACGCTGCGCCTTCATATAAAAAGATGCAAATGCCACCACATTATTTTATCATCTCTATTGTCACGAGATCTACATATATATAAAGAAGAGATGCACGTTTGTATATTTGTAGCTACATGGAACAATCAGGCCTACTTCATCGATTCGGATAAGGAGTTGGCATCACTATAGGTTAGTACAGCCCTGGCAAAACTGGGCCTTCCAGCTAGTAGTCTATAAACAACGACTTATTAACAAATTTGACACACCTTCGTGCAACGTTATCTTGCATTTGTATCCCACGAGCAGGGCCTACTGCATACAGTATTTAAATCTAATGTCAATTTTACTATGTTTAACGAAAATCGTCTTTGAAAAAAAATTATAATAATTACAAACTATTTTGATATATATATATATATTATATAAAAATAAAAAAAACGGCGTTTAATCCGATTTAGATCTCAAAGCCTTCTAAGTCTTATTCTAATGAGTTTTTCAAAGATTAGGCGAGTGCGGTTCAACACGCCTTTTAACTCATCGTTTCATGCTTGCAGGTCTGAAAGTGTAAAATACTGCTCGGAGAAATTGTAAAGCAAATGCTGCGTTTGATATCGTTTTTCTTCATTATTTACCATTTGGGTTACTTTAAATAATCCTTACATTTCAACGAAGTATCATTATTTAGGCGTTGAAAAAGGGGGAACATTTTGTTTGGGGAAATAATTCAACATCGTCTTCGATTGCTTGTCGGCTACCAATATAACAATATTATAGCTTGATCGTTCAACGATCGAAGCTGCTACATTTCCAATTCCTATAAAAAATGGTGAAAATATAGCAAACTTCACTTTATAGATTTTGCGCTCCGCAAATAAATAATAAAAATGACTATGATATTCGTTTCAAAGGAAAAGTACCTGTTTACATTAAGCTTCATCGTAAGCTGATATTTCTATGAAATTGGAGCGAATGTTGTAATATAAACTATATGAAAGAAACACAATTTCTAGCAAGAGGCATCGCGGTATTTCAGGTTAAAGGTTTATTTTTCAACAGATGTGAACGAGAAACTGTTTTCCGAAGGCTGAAGGCATTAAGAATAATATTGCGAAACGAGAACATTTCTAAGGGGCCTCTATAGGGTAGAAAATCTTTCAACTGATGAGTGTACGATAACGAAAATGCCTTTCTTAATGGTGAAAGGCTTTAAATTTTCCAGCAAAAAAGACGCATCAGTACAGCACGATCCACGATGATATTTTTTATATAGGAAGGGATTATCAGAATTGCTTTTTTTAAGCGACAATATACGAATAAATCTACAGTTTAGATGAAATCTCATCTGATACATTCCTAAACTGGGAATTCTGGATGTAATGAAAGTCAGCCAACAACTGCTTATAGTGATAAAAGTCGAGTAATCTAACGAAGTGAAAGCAGGCGGGTATACCTTGTGCTTGCCTTTCCAATTGCCATCAATAATATATGACTGGTGTCATCAAATATTAATTTACTTTCGAGAAACAGTGAATCAGACTACAACATCCTCCCCAGACTTTTAGAGTTTAAATAGATTCTGAAATCTATGTATTCCCCCGAGAACTTCATTATGATTTTGTTTTCGGTGACATTCGATTAAAGTGAAGGAAAGATTGCGAAAATTCATCAGAATAAAACTTTAGATAGTATAAAAAAACATACAATTCCGGAAGTTGTTATATAAAAATTAAAACATTTTTTTATGTTAATTTAAATAGCGAACTTTCTTAAAAGCGAAAATGAAAAAAAGCTGGCTACAATATTGAATGTATAAATGGAAAAAGTTGCACTTTTATCAAATGTAGGTAAACATTAATTTCCCATTTATAATTATTAGTTGTTATTATGTTTCATTGAAAATATATCACTTTCAAAAACTTAGTCATATATCAAAAGAAGAATTTCAGAACCACTAGCTGCTATTTGAAGGCAATTAATGTGTCACAATGAATAGAATCGAGCAATTGTATCGAAAACACGTATTTTATGAATAATAGACGATTCAACTTTACACTTACACTTCGTTCTACAGGTTTGTCTATAATCTGAGTTATGCAACGATACAAATAGTTCACAAAATTATACCGCGCATCTTTCTACCGTCAATAACATCTACAAATAAGGACATTGCACACAATACGCTACAATTTTAGGAATAATAAGCCTGCCAAAATTAAATTTCGTGCATTACAAGTTTGTGTACATAATTAAAGATGAACGTGCGCTTCAAGCAAGGAATTGGCATATCAGTAAGTGAACTTTACTGTTTACTGAAAGGCGAAAATTAAATGGTACTCATAATAATGATAAATGCCCTCAAAAGATAGCGGTGAAAGTATGAAGCATATCTCGAATTTTTTTCAGAAAATTGAAAAAAAAGCGGATACTGATGTATAACACAACC
Organism: Megaphyllum sjaelandicum; assembly: GCA_034698745.1. Classification (NCBI taxonomy): domain Eukaryota; kingdom Metazoa; phylum Arthropoda; class Diplopoda; order Julida; family Julidae; genus Megaphyllum; species Megaphyllum sjaelandicum. Next base: position 7,478 of record JAQGBX010002361.1, on the reverse strand, counting down.
TCAATTTCCCTTATGCCAAATAAATTCCCCGAAATACTAAATCTGTAGTTTTATCTGCAAAAAATATTGAGAATACGTAGTATATGACTCCCACTCGTAGTCAGTTTTTCTGATAAAGGCGCACTCAATATAGGACCTCTATGTTTCCTTATTTTACATTCAAAGTGTATTTGTCATGAAAATGCCCGTAAATCACCTCGATGCATATTCGTTGAAAATACTATTTGCAATTCAGAGTTTGCAAGATTGATGATGGCTTTTCTGACTTTCGTCTATGATAATGGCATCCCGCTCCAGCCAGCCTCGATGAAGGTGCCAATGGTCTGTTAAATGATTGGAGATCTTTGCCGAGATTACTTTTGCATTAACCGAAGGAAGTGAGGGTCTAAAACAGGAATGCATCCTGGAGATACCACCCCTATCATTCATATTGCATTATGCATAAGTGCGGAATATATGCGAGAGCCATTTTCGCTTTGCAAATAAATGAAAACTTGATTTTATCAGAAGTTTAAAAAGCTTTGCTATTAGTCCAGCTTTCGAGCGCATTTTTCGCGCTTTATAACGAAGTATAACTTTAAGCTAGTATCAATCATGCAAATGATGTTAAAAAACACTCAGAGCATGCACGAGAGAGTGATAGCAAATGCCACTTCTCATAATTTATTCTCCTTTATTTTATCATAAATTAATAGCCAATCGGAGAGTTCCTACGTTTAATCCAAATATGATAGAAAATGCATCACCACTTCGATATTTATTAATGAATTTAGTTTTATTTCCCCTGAATAATGGAAAATACTGCTCTCAATTCAAAGTACACCACAGGCATACGACATGCCTTGATTTACACAATATAATACCGTAAAACGTTTTTCATACATGTACTGTGCAAGTAAGTATGTACATTATACTGTATATTATATACATTATTTCCGAAGTAAATATTGTATTTGATATACATTTATGTGCTGTATACATGTATATTGATACATTCGAAAAGTTTGCTATCATATTTTATGCACAAGTAAATACATGTATAATGGTAAATTCATGACTACAATGGTAACTGCATAACATTTATTTTCATCGCAAATATTATACCAAGAATAAATCAATAGCAGACAACTATTTGTTTGAAATTGTATTAAAATATTAAGGAGTAGATTATACTTCTGCGAGTAGATAAGAAATTGCAACTGTATAACAAACTACAGCTATTAAGGAAAATCGAGGAATTCCCCAATTAAACCATGATCAGATTACTGTAATTATATCCGCGCTGAAAGAGGGATCATATACTAAAAATGATCAAGATTTTGAAATCCTTTGGGTCAGTAGAAATTAATTAGCCAGACTAATGGTGGCTAAGACGAGCACTTCTATTGGAAAAGCATTTTTAATCTCGTTGAATTGCCTTCGAATGAAAAAGGTTTTAACAGAAGTAATGGCTTTGGAAAGGAAATATGTCCATTTTGTGCATAAAAGGAAATAAATTTTAAGTGTCAGCAGCAGGCGAACGAGTTCGTATACACCGTGTAACTGAAAACCTTTTATTGCGAGGCCCAGTCGTAATTGGCATAAATTGTGGTAATGGGTAAAAACACGAATTTCGCTTTAGATGTGCTGAAAGAGAACGAAAATACTCTACGATATATACTGATGTTGGCAGATACTGTCTTAAATCAATCTATAGACGTTGCATGAACAAACTTTGCAAAAGATACTGAAAAGCACGCCATTCACGTTGATACTACGTATATTTCTATGCCATTTGGTTATAGTGGGGTATGGATGCAATCCATTACATTTTTACGGAAAATAAAATTAAAAATATTTGTCTCTCACAATTTGCCAATTAAAAAAACGAAATGAAAGGCCTTGCTTATATTATAAATAAGAATATGGCAGGCAATACAGCGCAGAGATGATGAATTGATCAAGATCGATGATTTGTCATCTCATCCAGTGGTTAGAAAATATAGAAGAAATCACGACTGCTAGACTCGTTGACAAATTTTCACATCAAACATTTATTTCTACGGACATTCACTCATCTATTTGCGATCGTTACATTACAATCCACGATTCAGGTTGGAAATCACATTTGGTTTCTAACGCAACATGAAAGAGAAACGAATCGGGAATTTATGCGAGAGCCATTTTAAAGTTTAATCCTGGAATTTTCCAAAATTCCTGCCCCTGTGTCGGACGTAGGCGATCAGCTTTAAGGTTTATGTCTACAGAATTTTCGATCTCTTTTCGCAATTGCAGGTATCGCGAATCTCCTCCTTCAGGAGTATCCAATGGCACGCCAAAGTGAAAATGCACCCGAAGCTAAGGGTTGGTCGACCCGCTATGTCGAGTACTCATTTCTCCACGGACTCGAGTGTACGAAACGCGTTCGCGGTTAAATGGACAATAATAACACTGCATGCTACGTTACTGCCTCGGGTCAGATATGCTGATCGCTAGAATTCGGGGGAAGATGCCACTTTGCAGCGAGCTAACATCGAAATCAAGCATGAAAATCGACGGGGGAGAACGCACTCAATTGCTAAAACAGGGAACAGGGAACAGGGAGAGCGCAACGTGCTAAATAGACGCGTCACAGCGAGACAACTTTCTTTTTCCACGTCTTGCTATAAAAAAACATGGCGAAAAACGAGACACGTCCAAATTTCCCACCCAATGGCGGAAATACAAACGTCGACGTGCCAATTGACACTTCCGTCTTCCAACGTTAGCTTCGTTCCTTGTTTCTGTCTCTCTTTTTGCCTCTCTATTTACACCATCGTACGAGCATTTCCGCGCATGCGTCTATACGTTGGACTTGTAACACGTAAGCGGTGCATGTTAGTGCGCGCATCAAAAGGATCGTTAAACGATGCATCGAAAATGCAATTCTGTAGTTTACTGTATTTTCCATGACGACGAGATTCAAAGATTTCGATCATGCAATGATTTTAGAACGCGTTTTGTTTTTTGCGAATAGATTTTCCACGAAAGCATGGTCCATTTATTGTTCTCAAAAGCAATGAGGACCTTTAGTAACATTTTCCAAAATGGGAAATTCCTCACTTTCTGTCAAAGGAGAACTAACATCGAAGATTGTATTCAATGAACAGCCTATTTTTAATGGAATAAGAATCACGATCTGGAATCTTAAAATACTGTATATGGGACGTTCAGCGCTTTTAAATCATTCGAGGAGTTATAAAAAAATATTTTCACTCGAAATTCATTCATGCAATCATTTTCAAAATTAGGGGTGCCAAGGCCACTTCCATCAAACCTTATCAACGCACTTTAAATGGTTAAAAAAGCCGATCATCTATTTAAATAGTGTTAGAACGATGATGATGATGATGATGACGACGATGATAAATTAGCCAAATTATAATTTCAGCATGTGCTTCGCGGAGCAATTACAAAAGAAAAAGTTTCCATTTTTCCTCCTCTATTTTACGAGTCATAACATTATAAGATGAAATGAAAACGATATATTATAACCAAATTCTGCGTGACGTTTACATAAAGCTAACTCTTAAATCATATAAAATGTATTAGCTTTTCAATGGACTTCTTTGTGAAACCGTTTGCTGTATAAAGATTTTAAAATAAGTCAAATGCGATCCATTTTAAAATCCAATTCATTTCGTGATTTAGAATCCAATATTGTAAAATTTCTGAGAGAAATGTTTTGCAGAATTTCTCAACAACTTACCACTTAAAAAACTTTTTAAAATGTTAAATGCATCAGCTATGATCAGCCCCATCAGAGAAAGCCTTTACAGCATTAGTAAATAAATGGTTGGATTTAGGGACCATTTAAAATGGACGCCCTTAAAATTTTCCCAAAATTAGACTCCCCTACCCCCAGTCCGCATTGTGTCCGGTCAATCAGGATTCCCCCCAAACTTCCCCTATTCGGGCGCCCGAAACAAAAAAAACTGCATTCGGAAAATTTTGGAAGTTTTGCAAATTTTTACTCGGAAAACGTAAATTTTGTAGTCTAATAAGATACGCAAAATTAGTTAAAAATGATGTCCTCCAGAAAACTTGGAAATTTTTGCAAATTTTTTTCTCCAGAAAACGTGGAAAAAATTGTAAAGATGACCTCGGAAAAGGTTGAAAACGTCTAAAAAAGGTCTTGAAAAAGTCTATACTCGAGAAAAATGAAAATAATGCTAATTTGTACTAGAAAAATTAAAAGTTTGCGAAAGGATCCTGAGCTTTTACGTATTTTGACTTTTCCAGGTTTTCCATGACTGGAGGTATCCTGTTTACTGACATATGCAATTCATAACATCACCTATGTGATTTTGCGCTCAATTTCCCTTTTACATTGAGAACTGATTTTATTTAGCATTTTTTTATCAAGTAAACGTTTGAGTTGGTCATATCCCCTTTTCTCCCCCTGTCCACATCGTGTCCGTGACTCAACCTACCCCCCCTCCCCTAATCCCTGCATGAGGACGTCATTTTTGAATGGCCACCTAGCTGGTATAAAATGCACTTCCGTACGTAGTGTTTCTCAAATTTGCTTCTCTGAAATGGTAAATTTCAATTTGTCAATTAAACGTGGGCGGGAATTGCATTCTTCTTCCCACCACCCCAAACAATTCGGATGACTGGAATGAACTTTTTTCCCCATTGTTGGCAGTGATAGCCCCCCATTAGGGGCTACACGGCCCAAATTAAAGCTTTTATAGTCCGTTTCCCCTTCTGCCTCGCAAGATTTATTATCCCCGGAGTATTTTAATAAGTCAGCATAGTTTCTTGGATGGTGGGCAGGACGTGGCACCTTCGGTGAAAATGAATTACTCGATTCAATTTTGACTTCGCGATCTCTATTAATTGGTCATAAGCAGTTTAAAAGTAGCATTTCGTGTTGGGAACTCCGTCGATATCTTTAATTAAAATAAACGACACAGTTTTATGGTAAACGCACGAGGTGATTGATATCTCCATTAAAACGAGGAGTCCTAGCCGAGGCTCTTAATTGCACTCGGCGACACTAAAAGCTAAGCCCAAACTTGGCAACATTGGCCCTGCCATGTTTGCACCGAAATCAATACGTACCATGTACGTGAAGCTGGCGCTGATCGATTAATAAGCTGATGATCATTCATTCGGCCACAATTCTGAAGAATTGGCAATAAGATTAAAAGAAGAAGAAAGCTTACCAGTCGCTCGTCTTTTAAATTGCTATTAATCGAGCTTTTAGTCTGCCCTCATTATTGGATTTCAACGTTGACTAAGACCCACCGACGTTCACCTTTAGATACACACCGACGCTCACCAGATACCAATATCAAGATTAATTGCATAAAAGCTACTCCGAGAGAAGATTACGAGTTTAACCGACTTGGAAGAAAACTTAGTTCGGTTGTCCACGCGTTATAGAGCGTATCGTGCAAAACCTACAATTTCAATATTTATGAGAAAGTGAATTTGAATGGGAGTTAAATGATTCGCAAACTATGCGTAAAGAGCGCAACGGTCCTATCCTCGTGGAATTAAACTGATTGAATCCGAAAGAACTTCTTAAACAGATAAGCAGCATTGTTAAATGGTGATAAACTGATTCATGTAAATCATTTGCAACACATCTGCAATATGATAAGTGCATGATTGCATAAAAGCTGGCAATCAGTAATGATCAGTTTACAGTCAGTTTTTAAACCAGTCTGCACTCACTATTTTTTATAAAGGTTTTTTTATAACTTAAAATCGTTACGGAGATTCCCTCAATTAATATTCTACTCGAATCGATTCAATTGATTGATATTGTTTAAAATGAATTCTTTTTAACGATAAAAAGTATTACTAATAGAAATAGGAAATACAATTGAACGTGTTTTGCAAAAAACTTCAGAAATTAATGTTCAATTTAAAATGCAATTTTACATTGAAAAATGAATGCAGTATACTGTATAACTCAAGAGAACAATTCCGAAGTATATGAACTGAGTATGTTGAACATTACGCATTTCACGTTCACAAGCTGTCTCAGTCTATTTCTTGCGCATGAGCTCTTTTATGTTATAGGATAAACAAATAAAGAATTTTGGGGAACGGTATCACGGTTGAGGTATGGTAGTTCAAATTGTATTTATTGTTGGACTAATGCATTTTATATCGAGCAAATTTCTCAATTGAAAATTAAGTATAACAGAGCAGATTCTCCCAGTTGAGAGCATGTTTCCGGCATCTTGATTTATTTTCGAAAGCAGACAAAGTTCTCTAATTAAAAGTGTCTTATTATATTTTACAAACGCGTCTTTAATAATGCGAAAACAACGTGCTAGCGCAAATATGCTAAACCGCAATTTATGTCGGAGGAGCTAGGTTCTATACTTGAATTAAAAATTGTGCACCCATTAATTAAATGAAGCGTTCGTTAAAGTCCCAATGGTAAGAAATTTGGAGAGTAAACCCTCGTTGTTAGTTGCAAGTTTCGACATTGGGCTTTGAGAATTCCTACAGCGATGCCTTTTGACAATTGTAAGCATAATTAATTTACGGGTGTTTTTCAAAGAAACAATCTTATGCACGGGACTTGTGCATGGAGGATTTTTATTTGATTCCACGCATAATGAACACAAAACTGACTGCCTTTCTTCGCCAAATTATCACGCGGAACTTGCATACGTGTGAATTTTGAGGGAACGAATAAAGCCCGTGGCACCACAATTAGTCACAAGTAAGACATGATGCGTGTGAATAGAAATGCCGACAGAAGGAGCTTCGGATGCCTACATGGATTACGAAAAGTAATATGTGTGTTTGTAATTCCTAAAAGATTACGTTTCGTCGTAAAATGCATTTTTTAGATTTTGCGCAACGCATATATGCTGTACTGTATATAGCCTAATGTATTGCTGCGTAATATTTCAAATGTTTCATTCAATTTTACAATGTCATGTTCAATGCCACAACTCAATACAGCTCGATATAACGCTCAATGAAGTCAATTGATTAAACAAAAACAAAAAAAACAACGCAAATTTGTCATAGGTTGACAAACTTGGTTTCAAGATGTTTGGGTCTGAAACGCAAGAAAATCCCACATAGTGTAAAGGATTGAAATGTTACAACAACTTTAATTATACGTATACTCAGGAAATGCCGTAGCTTGAAGTAGATAGAAAATGTAAACGTATAGATAAATGTTGAATGTGATAATTTCCAAAATTCACTGGACCGTTTAGCACAGTGGTCTATCAGATGGCAGCTCCCACTGGCAGCCGAAAAATGCAATGTTTTACATCTTGGTCATGGAAACCCAAAATTCCCTTACAGTATCTGTGGCAACACTATTAATAAAGTGGTCACCCAAAAAGACCTTGGAGTCACCTTTGACCAGGATCTAAAATTTAGCAATCACTGTGCACAAATTGCTCTACAAGCACACAGGAGAGCTAATCTCATCCGTAAATGCTTTCAATGCAATGATATTTTAATCCTTTGGC
>JAQGBX010002360.1:0-20735 GCA_034698745.1 Megaphyllum sjaelandicum | reverse complement strand
CCACAATCGAAGATAGCCGACCCAGGAATCGAACCTGAGTCTACCGAATGCAAGACGAGGATGCCAACCTCTAAGCCTTTATTTATTTTAAAATATTCTATAATATATCCCAAATGTACTTCATAATACACCCCAATTGTACTTCATAATATATCACAAATGTATTGCATAATACACCACAAAATACATTTCATCATATACAGTATCACATGAATTTCTAAAATTTCTAAAATATAAAATGACATTTTCAAATGTATGTACCTGAATAGATAAAATGTATTTTTAAATGAATTTTCTGATGCACTGGTATTTATAAATGTTCTAATATATGTTACAATGAATTTTGGAAATTTCCAAAATACATTGCGATGAAATGTATTTTCAAAATACATTGCGAATGTATTTCAGAACTTGAAATATATTTTATAAAGTATTTCAAATGTATTTCACCCATTGAAATGTATTTCAAAATATCTTTGAAATACATTTGAAATACATTTCTTTTCAATGTGGAAGGCGCATTATTATCGTCGAGTGCTGCGTTTGAAAATATCTACGTTTTGAAACATTGTAATGAAATTTCAAAATGTTTTCACTTCGTTTCATTCCAAAAATGCATTTTTATTAATTTTAGAATTAAAGAAATGAAAAATCAAAATTGTGAAAAAAAGACAACATAAATGGTGTAAAATGTATAATAATACTGTAGTTAAAAAAACAAAACTAAACATTGTAATAACAAAATTAAATAGTCATTCTTTTATGCATCGTAAGGCAAACAAATGTGAATAACATGTAGCGTAGAATAGCTATAATTTTAAATAGATTTACAAAATTTGAATTGCATTTCAAAACTGCCTTTAAAAATACACGTACTTGTACATTATATGCAGTTTTCGACATTTAATTCCATTTCAAAATGCTTCTCGTAAATTAAATTCTCTTCAATTCATTCCAAAATGTATTTCATTAATCCAAGTTGTATTCTTCTCAATGCATTTTTAAATTCATTTGAAAAAATATATACATGTAGATTTGAGCGTTAATGTATCGCGTTTCAAACTCCCCCCTATTCAATGCAAATAAAAATAAATTTTATTGATCAAAAATGTATTCTTGTGAATGCATTTTAAAATTTATTTAAAGATGCACATGTAAATGGATATTTGAAATTTTGTATCGCATCTCCTTAATGCATTTACGAATTATTTTCTTTCATCTTATTCAAAATGCATTTTTATTAGGACAAAAAAACATTATTGTTTAAAATCAATGTTCCGGTTGTATTAACATTTTTTTTAATTATTTTTTTTTCAATGTTGTGCATTCACTAAAGCATGGGTTTCTTAATTGCAAATTTATAGACTATGAGAATGATGTAAACACTCCAGCTCACACTCAGCAATTCTGCTTAAATTCTTATATGCTTTAATTACGCACTTTCTAAAGGATTTTTTAGGCTTTTTTCGATCGCGAAATAGGATTTTCTCCATTTTCCTTCAGTATTTATGTCAACATCTTTTTTCTTCGATCATTTCTCCTTGAAAACGCTTTGAGCGTAAGATTTTAAACAAACATCTTCATTCGGGGGTTAACGTTTTTCTTCTATCAAAATTGAAAACTTGTTGTTGTTCTCAATAGACTCGGGTAAATGCACGTCTTAACAAATGTAATTGGCAATTTTAAATTTGAAAACATGCGGCTTTTTGTTTATCAAAGATGTCATTTCTCAACTTGCACTTCTGAACAAAATCTCGCTTGTAAAAAGTAATGTCCTTCAGCTGAAATTCTCCATGGAGATTATAATTAAGATAGTTCTATAGGAATAAAATTTGATGTATTTAATACGATTTTATATTATACTATATTATATTTTATATAGATAATACACCTGTAAATTATTTTAATATGCATGTATAATGCGTATAAATAATGGGATAAGATGTTTCTTTAAAAATTTACAAATTTTAAGACCTTCTACGAAATATCAACCAATTAGGCGATATGGTCGAAAGTGCTGGCTTACTTTACAAATTAATGTTTAATGAAATATCAAATTTTGATGATTAATCACCAATAGGTACATTAGCCGATTGCTTAAAGTACTAATTACAGTAAGACCTGTTAAGAAAGACCTAAAAAAATGGTATGTTGGCCACTGTACATAGGTGGTCTCTATTCAAAAAATGCCTTAATTAAATAAAAATAATTAACATGTACACTACATTTAGACATGTAGACTGTAATACACGAAGTAAAAAATCACATTGTTAAAGCAATATGTAACGTGACTCATCCGTTATCTGGTCACTTTTTAATGTACATTGACAATGTAAAAAGGGCAAAAAAGACAACACACTATGGTCACTGTATACAATAGACAGGTTGTCACTGGTCACTATTCGGATAATTTTTTCGAAGGAAATGTACTCTAGAAAAAAACAATACACTGAAAAGTGGTCAACATAAACGGGTGGTCACTTTTCAAGGTTTTACTGTATCTATATATACTATATTATCGCTTTATCAGACTGATTCTGAAATTGATCGTGTTTGTTATTCAGTTGACGGAAGCTCTTGTCTAGATCGCGCCCCAATAGCATCCAGAGTGGTTAAAAGCCATCACGATATGTAAATTGCGATGCTGCAATTTCTCTAAACCGTCTCAATGTCTAACTTAAATGCATGAGATGTTTGAAATGGTCCTTGAACTGAATATGGGGCATGTGCTCTATCGAACATAAGACTGATTCAACTTGCGTGAGCAACTCTTGAAACGGGGACAAGATATGGTTGAGGCGTTGCCTACGCAACGAACCATTTCATGGCCACTCCTAATCACTTTCTGTTTTGCTGCAATTAACGTTTTACGTGTTTTAAGGCATCCGCATACAGTAGAACCTCCGTAAGTTGACCAACCAGGGGCAGAAATAAAAATGGTCAACATATGGAGAACGTATGCGTTTATTGGAGAATAGCATACAAAATCATACATAGGATAATCAAAAATAGTGAAATCAAAATGCATTAAGATATTCACATGGTTTAATTATTTTTCGGAAAAAAGTGTCAATCTTGGTCTGTTTCTTATTCTTATTAAAATGTAAGAGGCAAAAGTCTGGGCATTTATCTACAGCAAATGACTAACTGCATTATTAAGTGGCTGATGTCCTCTTCTTTTGGTGCCTCTAAAAGGAGGGAGTTTTCCTCCTTTTCTGTTGCTGATTTGCATTTTCCATTCAACATCTCTTGCTAACACCAAAATGTTCTGCCACCTTTCTCTGCATGGCTGCTGTTTCCAGAAAATGTAAAAGATCAACCTTTTCCTTTGAGGTTTTTTCCGTTGAGCCATCATGTCACAATCAACTGAAAATTTTCAGTAATTGTAGGATGTACCAACAATTCAAATCAAAACTTGGGTTTAAAAACAGTTTTTGCACACAAAAAAGTACTTGCATGTTAACTATAGGTCAAACACTAGCTACTCACTAAGCGATTAATCATACCTAGGTCAGCAAAAGGGTCAACTGGTCAGGCTATAGAGGGTCAATTAACATTGAGTACCACAGCTAAAGTGGTAAAATACAACTTACAGAGGTGGTCAACATATGGATGGCCATCTCCTATATATTAATATGGTGACCAACCAATGTATAAAAATTTGGTCAACATAAAGAGGTGGTCAACATATGGATGTAGTCAACTTAGGAGGCTCCACTGTATTTACTTATCGTACTCCAAAAGAATGCGAAGATACATGCATGTTTCAAAATTACGACTCAGAGATGCATGTAATATTTTGTCCTCGGGAAAACGTGGAATGAATTTAAATAATTGAAAATGCGCTTCAAATGCATTTCTTTTCTGCGTAACTCCAAAAATGTTTGCGTGGGAGTTTCACACTTTTCGCTATTCCACCTAGCTTAAGTAATTTTCAAAGTTCTTGCCAAAATTTACCACGTAACTATTATTGTTAATAAGATTTAACCTCGCAGGATTTCGATAACAAAGTATATTACCTAGAAAAATAAATGGGGAGCTCAATATTAATGTACGCACCTAGACGCTTAGGGGAAAAAAAACAATATATTTTAGGGCTAAATTCGTTAAATCACTCATCTTGCCCGAACGCATAAAACCCATTTTTAAAACCTTATTATAGCGAGCTTGTCAGGTGCTAGAGATCGATTTTCTTTCAGAGCTGATACTTCTTGATCTTATCTGAAATTTAATTTTGCTCAACAGACGTAATTTCACTTTTCTAGAGTTATGAATTTCAACGAGGGACGTAAAAAGAGCCTCTCTAAATATTGCTAGTATAAAATATTGATCCTATATTACTATCCCTTTTTTGTGCTCTATGCAAATTCAACGTTTACTGTCTGTCGATGCAAATGGATACATCACGTTGAATTAGCGAACGAGATTCCTGTTTGAGTATAAAATCCAAATTCACTTATAGCCAAAAACGGTGCAATTTCCGAGTAACAGGTTTACAGCTTGTAAAATGTGCCTAAATCATTAAAGCTTTCGGGGATTATTTGATTTCAATTCTCGTTATTTTGGGGCGCGAACGCAGATTCGATGGCTCTCGATGGGGCTCTGGATTAACTGCAAAAATGCATATTTATGCGACTGCTATAGCGAAGTAATTATTACGTTTGTCGTAAATAGATTTTGACACGTCATTGTAATCTAATATTAGTTCAACATTGCGAATGCTGCATGGTAGGAGGACGATGTGCGATTAAAAAACATGTTTCCTGACAAGTGTCTAAAGCGATTCTTACCAGGAATGTATGTTGTGATAATTTTCGAAAATAATTAAATACAGTCTAAACTCGTTAAGACTAATCTCGAAGGACGTCCACATTCGTTCGTTTAAACCGTGGTTCGTATTATCAGAAGTTAGACAAAACTTGACTTCAACGAGAAATACTAAACTTTTATCAAAGTTTAAAAAAGCTTGAAAAAGTCAGGAAAATTCAAGTTTTATCATAACCATTTGGAAGCATTTTCATTTTTCCAGAAAAAATGTTTAAAGTTGTCCACTTTTTCCGAGGTCAAAATTGCACAATTTTCTACGTTTTCCGTGGACAAAATTGCAAAATTTTCGAAGCTTTCCAAGTAGAAATTTGCAAAATTGTCCACGTTTTCAGAGTACAAATTTTCAAAATTTTCCACGTTTTTCCGTTTCATACCCGATTTTTCCTTGGGAGCACAGTTGTCAGGAGCCCTGCAGGTTATCGGGGGAATGCGGAAGATTACTTTGATTTGCAGGAGGAAGTTGGCAGAGCTATGTTTATTGGCCAGAATGATTTGTTCAGTACGGTATCTTTGTCTTCCTCTTTTATCCATAGAAATATGGCATTTGAGCTTGTACTTTTAATGAAGTTTAACTTAATGCACTCGATGACTGAGATGCTAGTTGACGTTGTTCTCTAATAGACTGCACTTTAGCCCTGTTATACTGGGCATTCAGAAGGGAAGTAGTGTGGCGGGATGTAGCAGACACCTCGTGAGAAGGTTGGGCTTCTCGATTGGATTCGGTGACTACTGGATTCAGATTACTTATCAGTAGTGGATCGCAAATCGCATTTGTTGATTCTACAGCAAGTTGAGTGGTGCCTCGCGAATCTGGATTCAACTGCAGTTGACAGACTTAAAAACTTATCGGCCATGTCCAACAGTTTGGTCAGCATGATGTTCTCATCTGGAGAATGATTTACTAAGACCGAGAGCTCGCTTGTTGGGTTGGAGATTGTGTTCGTAGAAGTGTCAGAATTATCCACATCCTCAAATTGGCTGTTAATGAAGCCTCTGATGTTATTCAAGTGTGTGCGGAAGACAGACTTATCTTGTACTGTAGAAGATTTCTTCCCACAGGTGTTAGTAAATATCTTTTCAAGCATATCAACAGAAGCCAGGAGCTCACCTTGTTTTTTAATTTTGAGCTCATGTTGATACTATTAAATGATGGACTATTAAGGACTGGATTGAGGAGATGGAATTGGTTACCACAAGAGGTATCCTGAAGTGAATTTTGAAAGGTTTTTGTTAAATGTATTAAATATTAACGGTAGTTAATCACAAGGTGGCGGGTAGGGGTCCAGATTTATAGGTGTTGTTTACAGGTCGGTGATAGGCCAAACACGTGTTTGTCACGTACACGTGTAATATCGTTAAATATAATGGCAGCGATGGCAGTAAATCCAGTTTATAGCGAGATAGTACAGTATATGCCGATTGACAAATAGATTGAATTAATAGAATATCCCGGTGGAAAATACACCTCAAACTTCGGCAGCAGCGATGCGCAACACGCAGTTGCAGACAAAGGGCACCGTAAGGTGATTCACGAGAGTTGCCACAAAAAGCGGTATTTAAATAATATGCTGATAAATGTTTATGCGCAGGTCGGCACTAAAAATATTTACGTTGATTGGTTGATTGCGTTGATATTTACCAGCTGAGTGTCACGGGGAAACGTGTAGATCTCGGAAAAAGTCAAGCGACTGAACACGTGACTAACCTGCTTTAGAAGCGCCTAAATTTTTATTCTGTTTAGTAATTACTTTTATTTTATTCGAATCTTGGTGCATTTCTGACGCAACTTCATTTAACTGATCGCTGTAAAACACAGTCGATTGCAATAAGTGTTTATAAGAATTGATTTGTTCGTCGATTTCGGTCATCTTGAAAAGAAAATCGAAATGGGCCTCAAGACAAATTATGCGCAGCAAGTTGGAACAAAACCAAGCTAAGGGTTCGCATTCGTTGGTATCAGTGTGGTGTTCCTTAAACGAATTAAGGATAGGGACTGGAAATGAATTCGTACCATCAGAAAGTCGTGTGAAATTCATTGTTGTACTATTCACCAAAATCTGTCCATTGTCTCGCACAGTCTGATTCCTGGCCCATGGGTCGAAGATGCACGTTGTCTTTTACATTCCCAAAATCACAAATTGGGCTCTGTTAAGCCGGTTTTTTTTTGTTGAGCGACTTAGCTCCTTTAGAAGCGCCTAAGTTTCCATTCTGTTTAGTAATTTCTTTCATTTTATTTGAATCTTGCTGAATTTCTGCGGCAACTTTATGTAACTTTTCGCTGTAAAACACAGTCGACTGCAATATCTGTTTATAAATCTTAATCTGTTCTTTGATGTTGGTCATCTTTATTCTTGAAAAGAAAATTGAAATGGGCCTCAAGACAAATTATGCGCAGCAAGTTGAAACAAAACCAAGGTAAGGGTACGCATTCGTTGGTATCAGTGTGGTGTTCCTTAAACAAATTAAGGATAGGGACTGGAAATGAATTCGTACCATCAGAAATTCGTGTGAAATTCATTGTATCCATTCACCCAAATCTGTCTATTGTCTCGCGCAGTCTGATTCCTGGCCCATGGGTCGAAGATGCATGTTGTCTTTTACATTTCCAAAATCACAAATTGGGCTCTGTTGAGCCGTTTTTTAAGAGGAATGCATTTCAGGTGTCTCGTTCATTCCCATTCGGTCGAATTACGCCCGCTTTTATCCCGTTTATTTAATCTACAAGGCAGGACCGGAAACGACCTCTGAGTTGACCGTTTTCTAAAAAGCAGAGGCAGCCTTAATCAACAGTCAACAACCCACAAAAAAAAGTCACGGGGATATAAAAAAAATGGCGGAAAAACAATAGGCAATATCGACTGTTTACTTCTTAGCAAAGAGAAAGGATTTCTTAGAAGACTCTGTGAAAATCCTCCTTACTCTTGCCTGGAGAAATGCCAAATGATGGAGCGACTGGGGAACATACGGAGTTGGTTGATGTACGGTGGCCCGTGTGCCATCATTACTGCCAACTTTGAATCCAGAAAGCGACCTCTGGGAATCGTTAGGCTGGCCTAAGCAGACGTCTCAACAACGCCGTATTAAATCTTATAAGTCTCCCCCTCCCCCTTCCCATCCCCCTTCCTCTCTTCTTGTTTTGTGCAATGGCAGCAGAAACCCCTTTTAAAAATTTTGTTTACTGGAAACAGCATTTTCTGGCACGCCAACAAATTGGTTTCTATGACCATAAACTATTTATCATGTATGGTTGGGAAGAGCAAAACGAATTAAAGTTATGTCTGGATACTGTTTTTGGGGAATATGCACGGGTTGTTCGGTGCATTTTTTTTAAAATTATACACCATGTACATGCCCACATCGAAAAGAAAAAAGCTTTACAAATATATTTTTAGAAATGTATTATTGTAATGTTTTTTTTAAAATGCATCTAAAAAAACAATGTATTTTTAGCTTAAAATATATATTTAGGAAGTTATTCAAAATATGTATAGATTAGAACATTTCAAGTTATTTCAAAATATATTTTCAAATGCATTTTCAATACCATATAAAAGATATTTTCTTTAAAATATATTTTTCAAAACATATAAAGAAATGTAGATTTAATGCATTTTTAGAAAATGTAGTTTTGTAAATACATTGTAAATCTATTTTGCCTTAAAAGATGTATTCCAACATTTCGATGTTGGTTCATTTCGAGACTTCCTGTCTCGGGTAGTTATAGTTATAGTGGAAATTAATGAACATGTACACTGCACTTATAATTGTAGACTGTAATAGAAGTAGTAAAAAACCACAAAACCAAAAAAGTACAGAATGATCATGTCCAAGGATTAAAGCAAGTTGTAACGTGACTCATCTGTTATCTGGTCACTTTTTAAGGTAGATTGGCAATGTAAAAATTGCAAAAAAAGACAGCACACACTGGTCACTGTACACAATAGACAGGTGGTCACTGGCCTTCGATCAAAAGGTTAGGTTATGAAATACGCATGATCCATCATGCAAGAAATAATTAACGTCGGGATAGAATGTGTGCGTGACCTTAGCAGGTCACATGACCCCCCCCCTTCTCATTTGATGTCGCCCCAACAACAAAGTAAGGAGAGCTGTCTTGTCACGGAGCTCCTCCTGGGCCGCAGGGATTGCCTTGTAATGTTCGGGTCTGGAGGCGCCGGAGGACTGGAAGCCGGTTGAGGAGAAACGGTGAAGCTAGTTCATCAAGACCCAAAGAGGACTCCGGTCCAAATGTGGTCTTGGCCATCTTCAGCGGTGAAAGGTACTCTTTATCGCATGTTTTGAGGAAGTCAGTTATTCAAAAATTCCTCCAAATCTTCATCGTTTTTATCGTACTTTCGCAATTCATATGACGATCTTGCAGCCAATCTTGTTCCGTTGTCAAAAACCTCTTTAGGGATATCCACGGCCATCAACACCATCTTAAGGGATCGTTTGTAGTTAGTTTTCTGGAAATATGCATCTGCTAATTTTAAAAACATATTGGTCTTGTCCGTGTTGAAGTCGTGGTCCAATCTTTCTCTTTTCCGCCACATCTTGCATGCCTTCTCGAAGCATCTGATGGCACGTACAGTTTGTCCAGCGCTAGACAGTTCCTCTCCACGTACAAACCATTGGTCTTGATTTAGTAAAACTGTGCCATTGAATAGATTGTCCGGGTCTATAACATTATGCCAGACCATCTCTGTGTGATGCAGGACAATCATTTCCGATGGATATTCGAGGTGCAAATACATGTCACCTTCATCGGAGATATCTGCGTTCGGTAGACATGGGTTCAGTTCCCGTGTCGGCTATCTTTGATTGCGGTTTTTCATGTTTTCCCACAATCCCTTTAGGCAAATGCTGAGATAGTTCCTGTATTAAATCGGGAATGAGTCTTCACATCCCATCCTCGTCTTCTATTCACAACTGTAGAGCATCTCCTGGAGAGCTTGTAGCCTCCAGGTCTGTTGTTTACCCCTTCATTGTCTCGTCTGTCTATCCCTGTCCGTCCAGGCTGAGGCACCCCGTAACGGCTAACTTAAGGTGTTCCTATGGAACTGGTGCCCAGCCTTGTCCATTGTTCTTTTAAGGCCTGCCATTTAGGCTTCCTATCCGCTGTTTTACCTATTTCTATGAGGACAGGTGCTCCTGCCCCCACGTGGGCGCTATATGGGCAGAGCTGCCCCTGCGCCCTTAAGCCGCTATTACTAACTAACCATATGTGTTTATCTGTTCACTATCTAGTCTGTTTATCCCTGTCCGTCTAGACAGGGGCACCCCATACTTGCCAACTTAAGGAGTTCTTTGGAACTGAAACAATGGAACTAGTGCCCTGCTTGTCCATTGTTTCTACAAGGCCTGCCCCTTGGGCTGCCTATATCCACTGTTCTGTTTTGTTCTATGGGGGCAGGTCTTCCTGCCATCATTGGCCCGTGTTGCCCCCTGCGCCCTAAAAGCTATCATCACCAACCAACCATCAAGTAGTTTCCCAGATACCCAGTTAATTGTGATTTTCAGAAATGTAAACATTTAGATCAAACTTTGCAAGTACATTAATTCAGCTGTTCTTCGACGTTTTTTTGTCACACTTTTGTGCATTCAGTATATAGAGCATAGAATTGTGAACAATTTCGTAATTTACATTCCCTGTCTATCTTAAGTAGGTTCCGAGATATCGACCTCTGATTCGCCCTAAAACTAAGCATGTGAGCAGAATTTCGCGTGTAATAGAATTGCATTATTGTCTGAATTTGTCTCAAGTAGTTTCCGATATACCAATGACATTGGCAGTACTATTTGTGTACATAATTTTTGTCTATAGCTCGATCATTTTCTCCATTTAATTTATAGCAGAAATGTTGTAAGAACCTTTACTTACCTTCTTATTATATCTCAAGTAGTTCTAATGTACTAAACAGAGATACCGTTGATACAAAATCTGGTTTTGGTCGAATTCTCGAAAATAGTTTGTCGTTATTTTCCTTTTTCTGAAGCTATTTTTCTAGAATTATCTCCGAAACTATACATGGGAAAAATCGTTTTACCATATTATTCCTTCCCAAGTAGTTTCCGAGATAATTCTAAAAAAAGTGATAGAATTCTATTTATTTTCGTGTTCTTCGTTTATTATAATTAATCGTGGAGTTTTTACAGAAAATCCTTACTTATGTCTTTCTATATTAAGTAAGGAGTTTCTCACCGTGTTGCCATATCTTATGTAGATTCCGAGATAGTTCTAGAAAAATAACGCACGATAGATTTGATTGATTGTGTGAATCTCAATAAAAGCCTTACTTACTGTAATCATCTATTTTAAGCAAGGACTATCTTACTATATACTGTCTTGCTTTAAGTAGTTTCCGAGATAATTCTGAAAAAAATAACGATATAAAAACTTTTTCTATTAATCTTCTCGAGCCTAGTTTATTCTAATAGGTCATGGTATTTTTTACTTTAATAGAGCTCAAGAATAACCTCAAAACATTACTTACCACGTCTTTCTATCTTAAGCAGTTCCCAATTTATTTTCAAAAATTTCGAATCGTCAAACAGATAAATAGAAACGACGTTAAACGCTTTTAAAATGCCTCGACTGTCGTTAGAAGTTATCTCTTCATCGCTCATTAATGTGATCCACATTGGGAATGGCACTTATAGCAGGTCTCCAATTAACGCCGGGTCGTGTCTCCTTTATTAAATTAATGCCATCGTAAATGATGCCATCTTCTCGATAATTCGCTTTTATTAACAGGATTAATTGCATTAAGTAGATATAAAACAAGATTATTGCTTTTTTGGAGCAACAACGAAGGTCGCATTTACTGATATTGCATCTTTGTCCAGTCTGCATCTTTTTTTGCCTGTATATAATATTTTCTTGGAAAATATCTCGGAAAGCACTCGAGATAGGATGATGCTGTAAGTTTGGAGTACTTCAATTTTTTTTAAGTTTCATGGATTGCATAAAGCCTCAACAAACAACGATCGATGATGTTCGAGATACATATCTACATTTCTTTTAGTTAACGTAATGAATAATATCTCGGAAACTACTTAAGATAGAAAAGTAATGTCAATTGCGAATTTCCTCATCATTGAATGTCTAATCGATTCTGAAAAACCGAATCGAGCTACAACGAATGATACTCGTGTTACAAGCAAACTTCTTTGCAAATCCTATTGTTCTTATAAACTAAAAAAACGACCGTTATTATAGAAATAAGTTTATTCCGAGAAGGAGATAAGTATAGAATAGGCACTAAAAATACCACTTACAACTATCCAGGTATACAGTTATTAAAAGATCTTGCATAACAAAGAATTAAATTAAAATGACAATTCAGTATTATCAGCAACCACATGATTGTTTTCAACTGGGATTTAAACTCGGACAATGTGGTGGCCATAACTATTTTTGGTGGCAGTTTGTTCCAAATCCTGCCCACTCTAGGACTAAAAAAAATGTTAACTATTCTTGGCTTTGGGTCAAAGTAACTGCTTAGGATGACTTCTGATAATTTACTTGAGATAGACAAACTACAAAGATGTTCAAATTTTGTTTGAACAAATTTTAAGAAATCCACAATTTTTACAGCAGTTTGTCAAAACCGTCATTCATGTCTCTCCTTTTCACCAAAGTGTATGGGTCATGAGAGAGGTGTAGGGAGATGGACAAACTACAAAAACTTTCAAATTTTGACGTCCAAATTTGAAGACATTCACACTTTTTACAGCAGTTTGTGAAAACTGTCATTTATGTCCCTCCTTTTCACCGAAGTGTTGGGTGATGGGCGATTTAGAGAGGTGTAGGGAGATGGATAAACTACTAAGACTTTCAAATTTCGACGTCCAAATTTAAAGACATTCACACTTTTTACAGCAGTTTGTCAAAATTGTCATTCATGTCCCTCCTTTTCACCAAAGTGTTGGGTGATGGGAGATGTAGAGAGGTGTATGGAGATGGACAAACTACAAAGAATTTTAAATTTTGACGTCCAAATTTGAAGACATTCACACTTTTTACAGCAGTTTGTCAATATTGTCATTCATGTCCCTCCTTTTCAACAAAGTGTAGGGTAAACAAGTAGGCCTGCTCCGTGTCGCCCCCTTTGAAGTTTGGGTAACAGCAGGGATCCAGCGCCCACACGCTGGCATATGGTGAAACATCACCCTTCAACGTGTCAATCAATGACATCTTTCATGTTAAAAAATATGCTGGAAAAAGCACATTATTTATTCAAAAACGTCCTGACTAGACGTAAACATAAACTAAAACGATAAAAGCAAATTATTTATTTAATCATTTATTTACAAACAAGTATTATACGAATGGTGTTCAGTAAGTTCCAGCAATCAATTTTCTTTTTTTAAAAAACTGCTGTTTAGATTTTAATAAAATTTTTAGAAAAATCCACGTCATCCATTATTCAAAAAAAATGTCCATTTTGTTCGGGTATTTGTTCGAGGCAATCAACGTCCACTTTTCTCACAGTCTTTCGCACTTTCCATGTCCATTTCGTAACTGACCAGTCCACTCCTAGGTCGAATGTTCATACATTATACATGGACCTAAAACGTGTCACGCAATTCTGCTCCTAAAATGCCTTCAAAAGTTAAAAAAACCCCTACTGAACCACTATCTCCTTGGACTCCATCTTAGAGCACCAATTTTAAGCAAGTGCAATTTTTGAAACGTATCCGTTAATTTATTAATATGTTCAGGAATGATCCATGGAAGAATTTGTCCAGCACATTTTACTTAAATCCATATACAGCAGGTTTATTTTTATAGAAATGGTTGTGGAAACTTAATGACCAACCTTCGTAATTGTATTGTAAAATTGGATATTTTTTTATTTTAAATTAACAAAAATTATCAGTTGTATATTTATTCAAACAATTATTATAATGTCTACTAACTTTTAAACCCATCCAAAGGAAGGTTTAACATAAAATAAAAAACTTACTAACCAACTCACCTTGCCTAATGGTGTCCGACATGGGCGACTGATGCTGCTTCCCATAAGGGCTGGCAATTATCATGCCCTTTTGAGGGGCTGGCACTTGGGCAATAACAATAACAACAAAAACAAAATCCAATTAACAACTAACCATTATGAATTTAAATTGTATGCTACTTACATGTACATAACTAATAGAATTAATACCAAAAGAGACTAAGACCCCTTGGTGCAACAGTATAGGCCTATATGTATAATATTTAATAAATAAATTATCTCGAAAACTACTTGAGATAGACACTCGATATAAGTGAAGGTTTTGATCATACATTCGTGTTTTTTTACAATCGTCATCTTCATTGTCACGCTGCGACGAACGATGTTCTAGTTATCGGCAAATGTGGTTTTATGTCCTTTATTCCTATGTACGTAATTCACCATAAACTAATTATTAACTCGAAAACTACTTGAGATAGACACATGATGTAAACGAGGATTTTGATCATCCATTCGTGTTCCATCTATCGCCATGTTTACCGTCGAGTAACGACGAACGATGCTCGAGTTACCGACAAATTTCGCTGCATGTCACATCGTTCATATGTTCATAAATGACCCATTAATTCAAAAACTACTTGAGATAGACATGAAATGTTTTGATCTGCCATTCGCGTTCTATCTTTTGCCATGTTCACCGTCAAGCAAAGACGAAAGATGCTAGTTGCCGACAAATTTCGTTGCATATCACATCATTCGTATGTTCATAAATGACCCCTTAACTCGAAAACTACTTGAGATAGACACATGATGTGAATGAAAGTTTTTATCCCCCATTCGCGTTCTATCTATTGCCATGTTCACCGTCGAGTAACGACGAACGATGCTCGAGTTACCGACAAATTTCGTTGCATATCACATCATTCGTATATTCATAAATGACCCATTAACTCGAAAACTACTTAAGATAGACACATGATGTGAATGAAAGTTTTGATCCCCCATTCGCGTTCCATCTATTGCCATGTTCACCATCAAGCAAAGACAAAAGATGCTCGAGTTACCGACACATTTCGTTGCATATCACATCGTTCGTATATATGTTCATAAATGACCCATTAACTCGAAAACTACTTAAGATAGACACATGATGTAAATGAGGATTTTGATCATCCATTCGTGTTCTATCTATTGCGATGTTCACCGTCAAGCAAAAACGAAAGATGCTCGAGTTACCGACAAATTTCGTTGCATATCACATCATTCGTACGTTCATAAATGACCCCTTAACTCGAAAACTACTTAAGATAGACACATGATGTGAATGAGGATTTTGATCATCCATTCGTGTTCTATCTATCGCCATGTTCACCGTCAAGTAACGATGAACGATGCTCGAGTTACCGACAAATTTCGTTGCATATCACATCATTCGTACGTTCATAAATGACCCCTTTACTCGAAAACTACTTGAGATAGACACATGACGTGAATGAAAGTTTCGATCCCCCATTCGCGTTCTATTTATTGCCACGACGAATTCTATCGAGTTTTTGTGCCTTGCCAATTAACCAATCTCAAAATTGGTTGACCAATTTTTTTCTTCTGGGAGCCACGCCCTGGACGCGTAGCTCATAGCGTGACCACGATTGCAGTTGAGTCATTCGTCAATATCATCGACCGAATTAATAGTGGCTTCTAATTAATTTTCGAGTAATTATCAGCTCTGATTTTGTCCAATCAACACCTATACGTTCCGCGCCTCTTTTGTCGGTCAGTCTGGAGTTGGCTAATACAGTTTACACCCTATTTATCTTTGTCACGTGTTATTTTTCTTTTCGTCACCAGAGGTCCCTAGGGTTCGCCTCCTCCCTAATTGCATTTGGGAGGCAATCCAAAGACCCCTCAACCTGATTTCTTGTTATTCGATCCCAATTTAATAAATACCCTTCGTTATGGACCGCCTTGTTTCGTGCTTGATGTCCCCTGGCGGACAAAAACCACCTACAGTAAAACCTGTTAAGAGTGACCACCAAACGAAATGCAGTGTTGGTCACTATACACATGTGGCCACTTCACCAAGAATGCCTTAATTTATTTAAAATAATGAACATGTACACTATACTTGTACAACATGTAGACTGTAAAACATGTATAGTAAAGAACCACAAAAATAAAAAGTACAGAATCATTTTTTAGTGTTTTGTTTTTTCTAGTGTACATTTCCTGTATAAAAATTCTTTGTAATAGACAGGTGGTCACTGGTCACTATACAAAGAATTGTTATGCAGGAAATGTACACTAGAAAAAACAAAACACTAAAAAGTGGTCAACATAAACAGGTGGTCACCAGTCAAAGGTGGTCAATTTTCCAGGTTTTACTGTACATGTATTCGTTATAAATCTTTTTGTCTTTATCAATAAATGCTCTTCTAAGAGATTAAGCTACACTGTATTTGACTAATCTGGACAAAAACTAAACTAATTTGAGCGCATCACTCGAAAACCCTATAAGTGAAAAAAAACCGGATAAATGGACAAAAATCGATGCAACGTCGATTTCCACTTATCAGGGTTCGACTCAGTAACAAAATTTTTATCATTGTGGGTTTAGGGTATTATATACAGGGTGGGGCACATGTCTGGGCCTCTCAAATATCTTTACCACCTCATGCGCTAAGTAAAATCTACTTGCATCAATGAATAGAATGTGATGTGAGGACTCCAGAAGCCATGTCAAACATTACAGATCACGTCAATTTCATGGCGCATGCGATTTTAAACGCTAAACCTAAGAGATAAAAACAAATCCACGATTTAGAAAGTTAGTCAGCGTTGCATAATTAGTGAAATAATAGTGTTTGTGAATTGTGGCATTTATTTTTGCTCGCATTTCTGACACCGTATACCTGGTTTTTTGGATGTGTGCATCCTTGCATAGCGTCTATGCAAGGCAGGAAAGCTCAATTGAAATCTTCATGTTTAGGCTACTATAGTAACAACCACCTTTTCAACATCCTTTCGTAAACTTTTCTGACGTTGTTGTTCTCTAACTTTGCGGTTTAAAATCTATGTAAGCTTTCCATAGGTTGTTTGGTTTATCTAAACGGGGATGAGTAGTAGGCCTACCCAGTTCGAAAATGTCCTTTGCCCTGATGAAATTTTCGAGATTTTTTTCAATTATGCATAGGCCTACTGTTAATGTTATAAATTGGAGATTAAATTAGGGCAATTCGAACTATTCTAATCCATTTAAACGAGGTTCTTTCCTCTTTAACTTTATCTAAGTGCTACAGTTGTAGCATGGTTGATTGTGTAAAAATCGAATTTGTAGAACGCCTTGGTTGCCAGAGCTGTTTAAAAGTCGAATTCGTAGAACGCCATGGCTGACAAGACATAAAATTAAGTTTGTCAGAAATGCTCATTAAATTGGATACATACAACCTCAGTTTTTTGATCCGATGACCATTGTTCATCATGCCAAGTTTAAAAGTTTAAACAGCCATGTAAACCATGGTGTTCTTTAAATTCTATAAAACGCTATGGTTGACAATGCTGTTTAAAAGTCAAATTAGTATAGAACGCCATGGTTGCCACGACTGTGTAAGTCAAATTTGTAGAACGCCACGGTTCCAGGTTGTTCAGAAATGAAATTCGTAGGTTGCCATAACTGTTTAAAAATCAAATTCAAAAAACGCCATGGCTGACAAGACATAAAATTAAGTTTGTCAGAAATGCTCATTAAATTGGATATATACCTCAGTTTTTTGATCCGATGACCATTGTTCATCATGCAATGTTTAAAAGTTTAAACAGCCATGTCAACCATAGCGTTCTTTAAATTCTATAAAATCCTATGGTTGCCAATGCTGTTTAAAAGTCAAATTTGTAGAACGCCATGGTTGTTCAGAAATGAAATTCGTAGGTTGCCATGGCTGTTTAAAAATCAAATTCGTAGAGCACTATGGTTACATGGTTATATATAGAAATATTCCATGGTTGCCATTTTTTTTAACGAACAGGTTTTGACGTTCCTTGAGATTCGTCTTAACGAATTTCTATATTGTTTTACTCTTAAAATCAGCGCTTGGGCCATTATCATGAGGCCGTAAATCATGAGCTTATTTCCGTAAATTTCGGTATTTTAACGTTTGCATGTTTCTCTCGCATTATCTTCGAAGCAGTTTTGCTGAATTTACGATTTTTTCTTCTTAATTTATTACTCCTTAAATATTTTATGTACGAGTAAATTTAGCCGGCCAACTATGGATAAACTATTGATTTGGACAAAGGGGGGTGGGGTCATCATTCAACTTAAATCAGACTAATTAGTCTGGTCATGAGTGATCCTAAATCACAATTTTTTAAAATTATTTTTCCCGTATTTGGGATCTGAACGAGTAGGGTGGGACGGGATAGGAAGACGGTCATGGCCGATTTAATATAGGAACTATCCCGGCATTCGCCTGGAGGAATTGTGGGAAACCATGAAAAACCACAATCGAGGATAGTCGACCCAGGAATCGAACCTGAGTCTACCGAATGCGAAACATTTATTATTGCTCGCATTTCTGACTCCGTGCCTGTTTTTTGGATGTGTGCATCCTTGCATAGCATATATGCAAGGCAGAAAAGTTTAAATTTTAATCTTAATGTTTACTAGTAGCAACAACCTTTTCAACAGCCTTTCGTAAAGATTTATTACTGTATCAAACTTTGCAGTTTAAAATCTATATAAGCTTACCATAGTTGATCTGGCTTATCTAAACGTGGCTGAGTAGTATTCAGTTCGAAAATGTCTTTTGCCCTGCACTAAATTTCCTAGATTTTTTTCAATTATGCATACTGTTAATGTTATAAATTCGAGATTAAATTAGGGCAATCGAACTATTCTAATCCATTTAAACGAGGTTCCTTCCTCTTTAACTTTATCCAAGTGCTACAGTTAGCATGGTTTATTGTGTAAAAATCGAATTCGTAGAACGCCATGGCAGTTTAAACGAAATTTGGGGTTGATGTTTACTTTTGTGGCCATTCTTTCATTTAGCATGTAATGCTGTTGCAAGTTGACCAACTTGTTCACCATTTTGTACACATTTGAATCCTGGTTATCTGTTTGTTAAAAACGATTCAGTTAGTGAGGTGACCAATCAAATTTGTATAATACTTCGACACTAACTTCTGAACATTCCGTGATTAAATGGAAAACTCATTAATGGTCAAATTATATTATATATACTGTTTATTGTAAAAAATGTCCAACATTGTAGAAAACATCTTGCGCCACCAAGCGGGATGAGAATGCGGCAGGCTTTTTAAATGTGGGCGCGTACAACGAAAGCTAAGCAGGGTTAGGCTGAGCTTACAAGAAGCGTTGGTAAAAAGTAGATTTTTAAGTCACAGAGTGGCACACAGATCACTATTGATCAAAAGTGTCCTGCGCTAATCATGAGATGCTTTGGCGCATGTGCGAGGTTTTAATGCAGAATGTTTCACCTTGCACAACGCATGCAGTGGCGCCACCGAGCACACTGATATCATCGTTCATTGTGCGCCCCCAATCTGGGAAACAAGAAACTTAAAACAAGCTAGAAATAAGCTATACAGTAAAAGTAGCACGTCGAAAGTAAGCATTCTTTGTGTTCGCACCCGAACTCGGATAAGTGAAACCCGCGTAAATGAAAAACATAGATACTGTATTTGAAACAAAGATTTAAACCCTGAATTTTTGCCCTATGTGTTGTGTGTTCAATGAAAGCGGATAAGTAAAAATCACACACGGATAAGTGAAAATCGTACCTTTTAACCTACGCTGTGGATTCGCAGTGAGTTCTATTACTCGAATCGCGTTTTTACGCCAGGTTATGGGGGTCATTTCTTGGGTGAAAAATATAATTGGAAACGTTTAAGATGCAAACATTCGCGTAACGAACACGTTGTTGTGAATTGTGTTCCACATGGGAACACCGACTCGTTGCATGGAACCAATTAGGTATGTTCTTTAAGGGGGGGGGCGTTGTCATGTATTAAACAAAATTGTCTAGTTTTCATAGTTGTTGTCTATTTGATGCCTGCTCCTCGTCCATCCCTCCCATTGTTCTAATGGCCATTTTCATGAAAATTTAATGAAAAATTATTGCAAAATTAGCCTCTGACGAATCTTTTAATCCGTTGTTCGTAGATGACACCCGCCGGGAGCCTTCATTATATATTTAGTCGCAAATATTTTTCCCTAAGTTGATTCCTCGGTTAGCCCTCGTTAATTGCTCAGTTTTTTGCCAATTATCATTCCTTTTATAGAATAATCCATAATGGCTTTTGCTGATATATCGATTAATAAAACCACCTGTGGAGGCGCCTTTAAAAGCCGCCAGGTGGCCCCTGTTTACGTCATTCAACGCCACTAGGAGGCTTAATTGTGACGACTACAAATTTATTATCTCGGAAATTAGCGCAGTGAGACCCGTTGTGTGAATAAGGAGTTTGATACCCTGTTAATGGGCCGTTATGAAACGCGATCGTTGTAACGATGCCGTAAAAGATGCCCGAATTATGAATATTTTATGTAGAGCTTGTTGACTATAGGAAGATAAGTTTGAAAATTATTATCTCGGAAACTAGATGAGTTAGACTTATTTTCTGAATGAGGAGTTTGATGCCCTGTAAATGTGCTGTTAAAATCCATAGAAATTGTAACGATGTCGTGAATAATGTGCAAATTATTGATAGAATATACTGTACGTGAATAAAAGCTATACAGTAAACCTGTAGGTAGATCGTACATGTATTGGAAAAAATGAGGTTCAAATTTATCTGGGAAAATAGCAGAAATAATACTGTAGATGAGTCACTTAAGCGTGTGAAGTTTCGTTGAAAGGAAACTTTGCAACAAAAGAATGAGGTGGGGGGGGGGGGGGGAAGGAAACTAAAATTTTCTAAGTCAGCGTA
>JAQGBX010002359.1:0-20735 GCA_034698745.1 Megaphyllum sjaelandicum | reverse complement strand
GGCATATCTGGGTTAACCTGGCGACAAATCGCAGCGATAACAATCAAATAGGCCTTCATTGTCTCATCCACGTGCTGTCGCCACTCTTGAAGCTGCCACATGCGGCCAGCCACCGAAACAGGCTCTTCAAAGGTCTGGAGCAGGGCATCCCGCAGGCTCTGCCAAGATCCCACACGCACCAAGGGGGCCAACCCCATGAACCACTTCAGGGCAGTGTCCTTCAGGTGGGTCCAGATTTGTATCGCACGCTCCGTATCGCTGCAACCGTAAGCATCTGCCAGGGCAAAGAATTTCAGAAGGAAATCGTCGACGTCGTTCAAGCCATCGAAATACGGTAAATTATCCATCCTCCTGATGGGCTGGTGCATGTGTGTGGCAGAGGGAGTTACGGCGGTGACCACGACAGGATCTGCCGTGGTCACAATCTCCGGGGCAGCCCCTACCGAAGTCGGCGGGGGCGCACCAACATGACCCACACACGGCAAGGTGACCGAAGAGCGAAAAAATTGCTGGTGCCGGAAAAAGGGGAAGGCAGTGCCTTGGTCTCAGCAGAAGTAGTTGCTACCCCAAAAAAGGGGAGGACAGACAAATGCGCGGGGCTATCTTCGACGGTCCTCAGCACTGTCACAGGTTTTGTGGCACTTTTCGAAGGCAAACCGTAAAAGGTCGCCGAAGGCACGTGGCACCCGGAAGTGAGATGCGTCGACAGCGTTTCTTCCGACCGCCGATGAGTGTCTTGCAACGGAAGCCGGGTAATCTTAGGATCCGAACGCACAATCCGACGAGGGGGCCCATATATGCCATGCTCATCGTGGCTGGACGCAGGGCTTAATGATGACCAACAAGGAGGTCCATGATAATGTGCTTGCGGGGAGGAATGCCATGAGCGCAATAAATGATTTGCCGATGCAACAACGCCCGCACTTTGAGGGTCATCGGGATGAGACGTGACCCAAGTGTTCAAGTTCGCAAGGAGTACTTGGCTATCGGCCATCAACAAATTGGGCGTAGGTCGCAAAGGCAACCGACGATCTTGGCGCGAAGAGGATGAAACACGACGAGTGGACGCATTAACAACGCACTGGAATGAAACAATTTCGGTTATCCCAGAGAACGCAACGCATACCGAGGTAAGTTTGAAGAACCGAAACGTTCGCTCCCCTCGGAGTCTGAGTAATTCGCACCTGGGGCGGTAGCCATGACAGGGCCTGACGATCAGTAGGGATGTACGAGGAAAGTCCGAATCTCCGCCATGTGATGAAGCCAAGCTAGCTGAAGTTACTCAGAACAAAACATTTATTCGGGAATATTACAATGAGGCCAATGTGGCCCAAAAAGAACAGAAATTATGGGGCGTCCTCAACGTGAGAAAAGCCAAAAACAACACAAACGCATTCGCGATAGCTTCAGCGTGAAGCAAGCAAAATACAAAAGAACATCATCGTCCAAGAAGAGCTAGATGACCACGGGAGACAACTGGTCATCCCGGCTCCAGAATCTAGACTGGTGATCCCCAGCCCTGAGTCGTCCTACGTGACCTTCCGACCTGGCAGGTCACATGTCACCAGGAATCCCCTGGCGGCAGGAATCCGGGGAATGCCAGGGGCGAACCTTGACAGGCCGAAGGCAGAGGGATCACAGGATCAGCGACCTAGAGCAACTGGAACATGGAGTGGTCGGGGTGGAACAACAAATTCACTATGGATAAGATCACTTGCGGATTTAATATGCTTCGAATGTAAGGAAAAGGGGCATCAAAGGTATTGTTCATGATGAGGACAGATGGTCGGCACACAGCCAAATACTACACGAGACGATAAAGGATCCAGGCTAGTGCAACTGCTGGGAAGGGCAAACACTTAGATTAACATCTGCATTCAAGTGTCAGAAAGATCATGTATAGCATTGCTGGACTTTTGGTCTTATTACTCCCTAATGCCAGGTGGAAATTTTGTCGGAGTTAGGGATATCGTACCATCCGCTGGATTTTGAAGTAGATCCAACAGAAGATACACATGGTCGGCCACTGAAGGTATCTGGACAAGCAGAAGTTTCTGTGACCATGTTGGGTCGATCATTTCGACAACGATTCGTGGTGGTTGATCACATTCTCTAAATCCATCCTAATTTGTATACAGGGTGTTTTGGAACTCATGGTACCATGGGCGGGCCCAGGTGACTGGACCAGGGTATGCTGAGAATGCAGGGTGCAACCCCCTCGCGCACCGCCAACCCCCCACACCCCCAAATAAAAAAAACAACAACATGTGCTTATGTAAAAGTTCATTGTGGGAATTTCAAAAAATATACACCACAATGTACAATCACCATGTACAATGTATAATCAGAGTCCACGGATCTTCAATGTATGAAAAATATTTAGGGCCTACGACTGGTGTGCAAGCTAGGTCAGGGTATGCTGCAATGTTATTTTTCATAATGAAAGCATACCCTGAGTTTTTGAGGGTATGCTGAAGCATACCAAGCATACTAGGCAGGCCCGCCTATGCATTCATGACCCATGTCACGATATTAGGTCAACTCAAGCACCATATTTGGAGTATCCGTGCTCAAGAGCACATCATTTTTCTGTTTTAACACTTGCGTTGCCATTTAGAGCAACAAAAGCATTTTATAACTCACTGAAGCATTGTACAGTTGTACTTGAGAAGTACATGTAGACTGTAGTTAGTCAGTAATCAACAATAGAGAAACTCCGTAGTAGGCCTACAGTATATGGGTACAGAGTAGTACTAAAATCTAGTTCTAAGCATACAGTAGGGATACTTAGTCAGAAGCTTACGCATGCCACTTTTGGCAGTCGTGAAGTTACGCATGCAAAAGTAATGCGTTATTTGGTTTAAAAACAGCGACAACTATGAGTGAATTTTTAAATCAATCAGGGTGTCGGTTTTGCAAACTTAACTTCATGACTGCGAAAAGTGCCAGCTGAAGCTTCTGTGTGAGTACCCTGATAAGTGCTCGTACGGATTCGTACTATTGGTCTTTCTTCCCACGGGTAATTCGCCAATGGAATGGATTATCTAAGGAAAGCCGTAAACTGATGAAAATGCAATTTGATTGACGCTCTTGGGGTATTCGGACTCTTCGTCCGATTTTATATACAACTAGCGGAAAAACCCGGCCTTTCCCGGGTAAAAATTGTTGTTTGATTTTCTAACCCCTTTTATGGGATCAGGGGTTAGATTTAGCTGTCCTTTGTCTCCAAAAGATGGCGCTATATGATCTGTATAGGCCTACATCCTGGATGGGGGACGGGAAACTTGTTTGACAGTTTTATGGCCCGGGGCAAATTAAAAAAGATTTATGGCCTTGGAATTCCCTACGGAGTGCGCGCTCCTGGGGGGTGAGCCATAAGTGGCTAATTATATATACCCAGCCAGACTCCCAGCCAAACATGGCGTCGTTTTCTATTTTATATAGATGTATATAGATTTAAATGTTCTTTGATCAACAATAGCGTAAAACCACTTGCATCTAAAGCAGAAGATGCGACTTTCATCTAGCGCTTCAGCCAAACGCTTCCCCCTGCTCCGAAGTAGTTTTTTTGTTGCGAACCGATACGCATATTTTTACGTGCGGCGTGACGTCACGCTATAAAGTTGCATAACGCACGTGACTTAATTACGGCGCGGATTTGCTCGATGTGAATACGCCATAAAACGCTCGCTTTCTTGCGGATATAACGTCGCGAGGACACCTCATCAAAAGAACCCTCTGCGAACACAACGCCATCTATGCAGCATTCCTCGCACCAACGGCGAAAAAAAATCACTGAAATTTCACCGCTCTTGGCATGAGAGCCCAAAACCTGTTTAGATGAAAAAACTAAGAAAATAACACCGTCAGATAAATAATGTATTACTTCCTAATCAATAATTTCATACTCCAAAATTCAAAGGCTGCTGCAGCGTTTCCTCTATGAATCAAAAACTTGTCAATCTTCCGGTTCATGTTTTTTTTTGCGTGAAATAAATGCACATGCCATTTTAAGGTAATAATTTATGGTTTTTCATGTTTTTTTTAAAATTAAATCCACGTCGGGACAAACAGAAATATTCAAGTATTATTTCCTATCCCCATCTTAAGGGTCACTATATAAAAAATAGATCTGAATAACTGCCTATGTTGCCAAATTTAGTACTATTTCCAGAAAGAACTTTATGCTTCTTCCTTTCATTGGTTCACCCAATCCCGTCTTTTTCAAAAAAAGGAAAAGCTTCAATTTTTAAAGGTTTTGTTTTGCGTATAGGAATTTCAGGAAAAAAAAACCATAAGCTTATATAAATCGTGACCATTCCAAGAAGCCCCTGATGCCCTTTCATATCGATTTCCTTCATGAGCTATGCATTTTTGACATCCTCCATAGTTTTTCAAGCAAAAAAGTTAATAAGAACTTGCTCCCAATTTTCAACTGTGACCACTCCTTGTTTTCAAGTAGATCAGAATGCATACCGTAACTCCATCTTTTAAAAATCAGCCCTATTTTTCTTCTGGAACTTTTCAAACCTAGACATTTCGAGCTATAGGGGACTTTTTTTAAGGACCTAATGAGTCTAGCCGGAAATCAATATTTCGGGAACGATATGCGATCGTGGTGTCCAGTGCCGATTGCGAGATTAAGTGGATTTTTGGGGGGGGGGGGGGAAATCCTTTTGTTGCGAGGCCCTTACGTACAAAAAGCTCGTCCGAGCGTGGCACTGCTAGTATTAGTTGAGGACATTAGTAGTCCATGGTGAAAGACACGATTATTACACCCAATGACGCTTCCCAAACACGTCACCCCGCTTACAAAATAGATCAAGAAATGAAAAAAAAAGGGTAAAACTAATTGGATCGGGATGGATAGCCATCAGCAGTAAAAAATCAATTATACTAAGCTATTCTAGGTGACGCTTCATATCCTTTTTCAACGTCAGAAGTTTGGCACGGTACTGCTTGAATGACCAATCAGAGCCCAGTGAACTGGTGTAGGTAAAAATACAGGAAACTGGATTGTGTTTCAGCGAACAAAGTTGAACAAAGTCAAATGAACTGGCGAGAAACATGAGACCATGTGCTTCTTGTCATCTACTTGCAATCAATCAACTGGTTTTAAAATCCAGCAACAAAGTTAACGTTGGTTCGAATTATTTCTTCGAGTAGTCTAATTTTTTGGTTATTATACTTCGTCATCTATACACAAAATCATAGAAAATAGATAATATTGTAGATTATTGAAAGCTTCCTAAAGGACTCTAGATCTGTAACACTATATTACAGCAATTGTATTTTAAATCAAGTACTGGTTTTAACTCTAACATTGTCACTAAAGATGAATTTAATTCTAAATCTGTGGTTTACGACAATACTTTTAACTTCAGTAGACAATCAATTTCTAACTACAGTTAAATGCTGGCATTACTTTAGATCTATTTTATTGAAATTGATAAAACTGATGTATTAAGAAACTACCTAACTATGCAAGCAGTAGTGTCGAGTTACTGCTCTTTCTCTGCACATCAACGCAGAATTTCTCTTGGGAAGTCTTGTCCTATAGTTATAAAGAATTAAAGGATGGTCAAGCGCCATTCAAAGAACTCGTCATAAAATATGTAAAGGCGATCAAAAACTAACTGGTCGCGGTGTCTGCCATCTAGCGAACATGCCATCAAAATGTAGACAACTGGATGCAGCGAAATAACCAAGAAGCTGAAGCCGAGGCTTCTCGTCAAGCTTGCCATGACAGGAGAAGTCATAAACCGTCCATAAATATGCATGGATTCTCAATGGTACCTGGTCAGTTGGCAAGGTC
This sequence comes from Megaphyllum sjaelandicum, assembly GCA_034698745.1. Taxonomy (NCBI): domain Eukaryota; kingdom Metazoa; phylum Arthropoda; class Diplopoda; order Julida; family Julidae; genus Megaphyllum; species Megaphyllum sjaelandicum. The sequence goes on along the minus strand of JAQGBX010002359.1, from coordinate 14,920 downwards.
AAGCAAGCCGACCAAACAGAAAATTCGGACAAAACAACAAAAGAATAACGGTCAACAGTCACTGCTGTAAAATTGACAAACTTATAACAATACAAATTTACAAAATTGGATAACAATATTTCATGATTGCTCAGCTTGATCAGCGGCAAACATGTAGAAAACTGGGCATGAGTGAGGTTTATCAATTTGTAAAGAAATGCAATTCCAGTGCAGTTTCAGTGAATTTAAAATACATTGAAATGTATGGTAATTGCAAAATATATTTTTCACAACGTTATATAATGCTCACTTAAAAATGTTATGAAATGCGTAACACATTTTATTCTACAAAATAAACGTTGTTCAATAAACGATACAAAAAGGAAGTTCGTATAATTTAATTTCTACACTTATTTTCTTACATACGAGTTTTTAAACTATTTTAAAAATTATACATTTTATAAGGAAAGCATTAGTCGTTAAATGAATATAGCGGTGCATTTCAAAACGTTATGAATAATGCATGTTGTAATACGAAATGTTTAAAATAGGGCAGCATAAAATTAATTCTGAAATATATTTTACAACGAAAAGTCTCAAGCTGAATACATTTTCAAATTCATTTCATAATACACATTTACAAAACTTATCTTTGACACGTTGTTTTCATGTAAATTATTTAAAAACACTATGGTTTATACATACTGTAGTTCTTTCTGATAAACAAGATTCCCATACAAATCGAGGAATCTCAGTTCAAAAAACTGATTCGAATCATCTTGCTCGGTGTACCTAATCGTGGTGCCATCTAACAATGCAATAACATTGGCAATTTTGTGCTTTAGGTTTTTCGACACAGCAACGTTTGCACCCTGACGTTTTGTCACTGGCTAATATGAGTGATGAACCAACGGAGGCCTATTGGGACCAAAATGGCAGCATCCATTCAAACGTCAATTACGAGGTTTAAAGCGAATCCTGCTGTTTTAACCCATACATTTTTTATCGCTTTTATGGAAAAGTTGGGAAACGAAACACTCCAGAGACATCTTACAAACTTCTTTTTCTTAACACTTGACTTACAACATTATGAGCATGTCTTTTAGAACAGTATACGAAAGCAAAATCCATATTTTGCCCCCTCACTGTGCACCCCAAGAGATTCCTTTTAAAATGGAAACTTCACCGATGAAACCAAAGCAGCCATGGCTTATCTCAGTTTTCTCAAATTCGCAACTTTTATCTGCGTAAATGAAAACTGGAGAAAATATGCATTTTTCTCCAAAGCCATAGATGTTTAAAGTGAAATAATATGACCAGGTTTATATACAATGTACAAGGACATGTTCATAAATTAAGGATAAAACGACTCCTCTGCAAACTTTATTTAGTTTCTGCTAAACAGCCGCTAACGAATTATTTTCCTGATTTTCATTGATTTGCTTTTAATCGAAAAAATTATAAATCAACATTTCTTATTTAACTTCACATCTATTTTCTAAGTAAACGCCTCATTTTTCACGAAAAGCCAAACTTCCTTTCAAGAAAAGAAATAATTTTTAATGAATAAATATCTCATTTTCCGACAAAGTATAATGCCTAGTTTTCCAAGACAGACAATGACTATATTTTCCGAAAAAACCAATGACTAGTTTTCTAAGAAACCTATACGGTACATTTCCTAAAAAATGCAAAATCTCAATTTTCACATTTGAAAAAACCTTATTAAAAAAAAAACAAGATCCCAGTTTCTAAAACATGCTAAATCTCATTTTACTAAACACGGTTCCCTCATTTTTCAAGAAACGCAACACTTCATTTTTCAAAAAACGCAAAACCTCATTTTTCAAGAAAATCAAAACCATATTTTCTTTAAAAATAATGCAAAACCACATTTATCGAAAACAAAAGCAAAAGAAAACAAACAAAAACCGTGTACAGGTCATTTTGTAAGAAAAACCAATCCTTCTTCCTATGAAAACAAAGTTTCATTATTAAAACCTCGCTTTTTTTATAATCAGACGAGGAACACCATCTTTTAAACAAAAAATAAAAACTGATAAGTTTGGATACTGATAAGTTTATAAACGTATGTTTATTGAAAATTCAATGATTTCCGAAAAACAACAACAACGCACCTTCGGGGACTTGCTTAGGAAAAGCCAGGGAAAACCCGAGCTGAGCGGGGACCAATGGCGTTGCTTCGCTTCCTCAGTGGCCAGTGACGTCATGGTGCAATTACAGCGTAGTGAGCGCAAGCGCATTTGCGCAACTACCGGTAGATAATACCTCATTCATAAAATATGGAGCCATAAGCCCGTGTAATCCGAGGCGAAGGAGGAAAGAAGCTGGGATGAGTTTTTCTGATAAAAAACCGTTTTTCACATAAAATCGAGCTCAGGCGAGCGAAACGAAAACTAGACGAATTTTCAAAACCTGGCGTGTTATCAGGGCCACGTAAAAACGTCGTCGCTTTTTTTTTCACCATTTCCTCGCTTTTCGTGAATAAAGAGGTATTTTCCCTCCCAAGAAAAGCTAGGGTTGGTACGGTGTAATGCATTATCTCATAATGGAAAACAGACAAGATTTTAAACTGGGCCAAAGGATTTGCATGATCGAAATCGAGAAGAGGCCGAAATAAACCCAGGACAACGAAAAAGTAGCGTACATGGGCATGCAAGAGTGACCTAGTGACGTCAGCTATGCCGATGACGTCATTGCTCGAGTTAGAACCAAATGCCAAACGCACGGATTGTACATCCGAGCTCTGGGGATGTTCACAAAAACTAGCCCATAAAGTAAAAACTTGCAATACTGTAAAATAAGTTAATTACTAAGAAGTTTCAGGATATTAAAAAAATACTTCGTATGGTTACTTGCCACTAGGTTTTGCAGAGATTAAAGAGTTTTAGCATGCCAAACGGCTTATACGTACGGTAACGTCATCTTGAATTCCATGCTTATCACGAATGCGTCGGAAAGACGTTAAAGACTGGAATCGTAGTGAGTTTTTTGAGTTTTAGCAAACGCGAAGTGAACGTCTGGCTGTGATACATGTCACGTGATTATGAAAAGTACAGCTATAGGGTTAGGAGCGCCATAACAACTTTTACTCGCCAAATTTGAATGTTAATCTGAATTTAATCACAATTTAATCACAACAAAATTTCAATCACAGCGAAAAAATTGATGTCTTAATTTAAGTTCTTTCGTTGTAGACAGATTTTAGGAGATCAAATCTCACGATCTCACCTTGCTTTGTTTAGACATCATGGGGGCAGCCATTTTTCCCAATCAACCGTTCGTAGCCACGTTAAAACACCAACGGAATCGCCGTATGATTCCGATAGCACGCCTAACGACGATGCTGCGCATGCGCAGTGCAGAAAAAAACAGTGCTGTCAATTACGTCGAGCCAAATGGTGGCTTGCTAAAACTATTATCAGTGAGTAACGCCACGACCAGCTGATTTCCAACGTTTTGTCAGTTCCTCGTGGTTTTTGTAATGCCCAGTTTGAACAATTTTTAATTTTTTTTTATAATTCAACTTGTTAAGAAGAAAAAAAATTGCTTCAAATTCTAGTTAAGATTTAATGAATCGGCAGAATAACGTGAAAAAAACATGCATGTATAGCACCTTTGCTTTCTTAGATTTACTGTATCGGTTAGGCAACACATACTGTACACGATTCAGAGGAACATTTTTCTGTGTTTGATAACATTTTACGTATACAATGCAATTTAGAAGTTATGCATATTTTAAATAATTTTGAATTTTGTGCATTTGGAAGATTAAAAAAATTTATGTAAATAGTATTTAAATAAAAGAAGATACAAATCATGTAAAAAACCCTATACCTTTGTTGCCTGGCAGAAAGAAAATTCGGAAATATGAGATTTTAAGAGGGTCTGCCTGTTTTTGAAAGAAGAAAGTACTGTAATGATCAACACTAACTATTTATACCATTTTGTAGAATTTTAGACAGAATTTGATGCAAATGTTGTTCCCCTTAAAAGTTAGACAAAAAAGTATTTACAAATTTAAAAACTTATATTAATCGGGACTCTATTAATGCTGACTATAGATTTTGATGAAAAGTCTTTGAATGTTAACAGTTAAAAAATAGCACAACTAGTCAAGCAGAAATTTACTGAAAAAGAGAATGCCTGGAATTCACAATGTTCGACAAAACATGCTGCATGTAAAACCTAGCGGCGAGTAGTCATACTAAAAAACTAAAATAATGTACTTCAAATTCACTGAACGTTATTTTCTCCACAGTCAAAAAAAACAATCATTCCGCACATGGATGTTGCTTCAAACGAACAAAGTTTCCCTTTTATTTAAGAAGTAAGTATAAAAGTAATATACGTGTTGCTGACTTTTTATATTATGTTTTTATAATAACTACAAGCGGCATTTTTTTTCTTTTTTTCCTTTTTCTTTCATCTGTTACCCTTCTTTAATATCACGTGGATTGTTCAAAAAGCAATCTCTGACTTATTGATAAAACTTTCTACAATTAATTGTAGTTGAAGAAAGTAGTGTAAAGATGCAGATTCCTTTTTTTACTCAGCATTCTTTGAGGTTAAATATTCAGAGATAAATCCGAGATTAATCCATAGTACCGTTATTTAATTAAGAAACTACGATTAAACAATTTTGCTAATAAAATGTTTAAAAAATTAAATTATAAGATTCCAAGACATTTTCTGGTTTTACAATTTCCCCACTTCAATATCGAAACAATATTATTAGTATTTTTTCTAACTCGGTCAAATTTCTAAATTCTTACAAATGGATTTCTAAACTGCACTCGAATTCTGCAATTTCAGCAGTCTACGCTGTTGTCACCTATACCAATATCGCGGAGCTGTACAAATAACGGCTTTCTTGTTGGCATGCCCTTTCGGGTAGTTTTGCTAAAACAACATGAGCAAGATTATTCTAAGGTTATAACATCAACTATTTGATCAAGGGGAAAATGAAATTTTATATCAATCGAAAACCTGAGGATCTAAATGTTGTGAAAACAAACATCAAATGCCATCTTAGGTCAACGAGTGACTGCAGTCCCTAAACGTTCTAAGCAAGTTTTATGGTGCTGCATAGGGCGCCACCTAGCACAGTTAAAAAAAAAAGAAAACTAAATTACCTTTTTATGTAATATATATATATATATATATATATGTTTTTGCAAAAGTAATTCCTAAAAAAATTAAGAATCACAGCAATTTAAAAAGGAGTTTCACAAATCAGCAAAACGTTAGTTCCTTAACTCGAAACATCTAAGTTTCGCCTGGCTGCCATCAGAAGTTCGCAAAATAAGTCAGATACCGAAATATACGCCAAAGAATAGTTATCGCTCGATGCATTTTGATAAGTGAAATATGACGCCCCATCTATCGCAATATATGGGAGGATTGATATCTAGAATGAATGAATATCCGGCAAAGACGACTCCCCCAAATAACAGGCGTTGGAGTTGAACACCCGTGGTAACAGCGCCGCAAACTATTTATCGATTAATGTGCCACCAGGAGGCGAGGAAGTGAAAAACTGCCGCACGGAGATTAAACACAAATAACAATAAATGTTGACATTTCTATAAGGGATGGGGAATTTTTAACGCGCACAATTCTTACATGTATATCTATATATTCCATTTCGGAAAATTTCTCTCGCCACAGGACAATGCACATGGGTCCAACCAATATGGCGGCTTGGCCAAACGTATACCACATTAGGTTTATATGTTAATAGAATCTATAGGCCAACGTGTTGTAAAATTTTAAACTTATATGTATAGTCAAATACATGTATTTTAGAATATTTTTAATGCTATGTTTAAAACTATCTTCGCCGTATAGGTTTCATATAGATTGGACAACCGATAAGCCATGTTAATTAATGTTGATATTTACAGGGTGTTCGTGTCGTCGAGCAACTCATGAATAAAAATGTTATTTCTTAAATTATACTAAAATAATTTAATACATCCTTTATATCTCTCTCTGAGTCAACTATGGGCTATCCGAAAATCATATCGCAAACGACCTTGCACCAAATAAGGTCATCCAAGTCCCTTGTCAGAAAACTTTGCAAATATCTCAAAATCCGATGGAGAAGAAGCACTAATATAAATTAGAAACTTGTAGAGCATATCGTAGTTAGTAAACCAAATGTTGTTTTTAATACGTGTACTTTTCTGGTTTATAAGGACACATTGAATTATGCATTATACATGTAGTTTAAGAGATGCAGTTTTTTGATTGTTGGACCGCTTGCAGGCTGGTGGAATGAAGCTTTCAAACAACAGTTGCAAAGAACATGCAAAACTCTTTTAGGGTAAATTCATTGAACAAATATTTGCTTTTGGCATATTAGCAGTATGGTTCGTTCCATGTCCTTACACAGCCTGCATTTGCAATGCAGCCATATTAGCTTTCATTGATTGAGTTTTGTCTAGACCCGTTTTACTTTTTTTTAAAAAAAAAAAAATAGAACTTTATTTAAAATATGTTTAGGAGTCTGATTTTGTGATAAAATATATTTACAAGGTAAACCACCTTAAGATTTCGATAAAAATCTATCAAAAGAAAATTGTGAATTGTGAATAAAGTTCCAAATTGATAAATTTTTGCAATACATTCAAAGCGTAATACTTTTAAAGTTCAATTCTTTCAAGGCAATCCCATTGTCATTAGTACCATTGAATTAACGAAACGTTTATGATTCAAAATTGAACTGATCGCCATCGATCACCACCCATGCAGATGATCACTGCCCTTCTTCGGTCACGGCTTCATCTAACGGTTTTATCTAAGGTGTTTCGGTCGTCGTAAACTGTACGCCTACTTTTTCGAGACATAAGCCTTTGCAATTGAGCGACAGGGGTGGGTCCTGAAAGGATGGGGGTCAGCGCCATCTGATACCACCCTAAAGAGGTCTTAGCCAATGGCCGGCCGACTTTCAATTGACCTCGCTTAACTTCGGCCATCGGTAGGCGATTTATAGGAAAAATCCATAATTTTTATATTTTCACATGGAATATCATGTTTCACTTTGCATTCATTGGCATGGGCTGAAGAAGAGGTTTTATTGATTTTAAAGACTAGAGCGACTTAAGATTCTAAAGATTTAACTGAAAACGTCTTTAACTTTTTTATTTAAGTCCATTCATTATTACACCAAAGATAATTTGACGCTAGTCACGTGATTACTGATAATCCTGATAGCCGCATAACATTGCCCCTAAGTTCAGGCAAACAGTGCAACCATCCGTGATATGCGGAAAAGTCCAGCAGTAACTTTTTGAAAATTCAGCAACAAAATTAAAATTCTGCAATGAAGTTTTAAAAACAATAAGCTTCGAGGAAAATACATTTACAAACTCTAATTTTTATGCAAATTTAAAGATATTCAAAAAATATAACGTTTATAGGTAGCCTAGTTTTGCCCAAATTTCATCAAGTTTGACATTTTCGTTTAGTTAATGGCAAAGGCTTTCTTAAAATTCCGGATATAAATTTGCAAAAGTATTCGAAATCATTTTAAAATTAGATGTCATTAGAAATTAAACTTCAATAACCATTTTAAAAACTTGATGAATTCATCTGTTTAGTTCATCAGAATTTCCAGGTCACAAAAACCGAACATCTTTAAAAACTTCATTGTTCCATTAATAAGAAATTTTAATGTTAAATCGAATTTTTTTACTTAAACTTCGTAAATCCCTACTTTATATTTTATTAAATTAAAATCATTAAAATTATTCCTTAAAAGCATTCAAATTTAGATTTTGTATTAAATTTTAATTAAATACAGGACTATAATGCGTTTTATCATGAATATTACGATCAAATTCACATTCCAAAAATGTCGAATACTTTTACATTATTTTAACAAGTTATGTTAACGTCTAAACTGAGTTTAACTTTGCATTAAACTTAATTGTATTTAAAGAAAAAGCATTTAATGGATAGACATAGATTCCTTCGTTAAACTGCACAAAAAAAAATCTTGAATTTATCGCTGGCTTCATTGAAAACCCTTCAAAATGTGCCGGCTTCCGACGTGAATATTAAGACAAAATTTGCATAATAGCATCGATATAAATTACTCAACTGTCAACATTTGCTTTATTCGTACGTGCAACGCAAGCACTTTCTCGATTGAAAATGTGTCTGAAGAAATTTTGACGTAAATGCATTTATTTAATTTCGGAAACAATTTTATGAACACGTGCCCTGGATATGCGAGAGCCGATCTATAATTTAATATATTCATGGGGCTATGCTGTCTTATTATATTTTGTGTTTTTCTTGCCTGAACTTTGGTAAAAAATCGCATATCATCTTCTCAGTTTTCGCGATCTTCAAATATAATATGACTGCTTTCTCGATGGTAACGCAGAAACAAAGCTGGATTAATGTTGCTTCCTTTTTTAAAAAACAGAAATGTTACAAAAATAACATTCTTCTGCGAGTTTTTTCAATTTATGCAAGCATATGTTTCATTTTACTCTATATCTGAATGATATTTCACACTTGTATACTGTATATACGCTCGTATACAGTATACATGTACATATTTAAATAAACTCAATTTCAAATTTTATCAAATATTGTTATTTGGCAAACCAAGATTGAAAGCACCCGGAAATTCTATAAATAACTTTCCATGCATTGGTAAAGCACTTATGTAAGTGCTATAGACCTTATGCAAATTTCATCAGTATGCAATTATCACGTGACATTTTCTTATCGTTCCAAATGCATACAAAGTATATAAAATGCATCCATTAAGAAGTATGAAAATGTGTTTAAATCAACACAGTATTATTATAGACATTACATTTTTAAATATATTTGTCACAACGTAAAATGCATGTTATCATTTATCACGATGGACTATTTTACATACAGTATGGTTAGTTATTCACTTTTTTGCAGCAAAATAACTAATAAAACATTGAATTATTTAACTACTAGATTATTTTCAAAAATATTTCATAAATTCAATAATGACAATTATAATATGTTAGCGATGCAATTTCTTTTAGAATAAAGACTTGATTGCAAAATCATTCCAGATTCTCCCAATCTCGAAAAATGGGAACTAGTCTTTCATAATTTTAAACTATTCTCCTATATCTAAGCAACCTAACAAACAAAATATGAAAATTGTTAAGCTTAAGGATAGTTTCTCTTAAAGCCGCACACGGGGAAAGTTAAATCCAAACCAAAAATAAATTAAGATAAACTGCTAAAAAAAGTTTTTAAACTCAAACAATTTCCTGTTCGAACTCAGATTGAAAGGGAAATGTGGATAAACTAACTTGACAGCACCGCTTATTCCATCCTATTATGTATGTCTTTCCTGATCCAACAGAATAAAATGTTTGTTCATGATTTGACTAAACAACCTATGAAGCTGGTCAAACACGAGGCATATTATATCCCGAAACTTCTCTCCAGATATATTATTGCTTGATATTTCCTCGTGTGATGGTAAAAATTTTCTCCGAAAATAAATTTCCAGATATATTTCCAGAATAGAAAGCGATCCTATTCTGAGCAACAAATTTACGGAGAGAAATTGACGTCATGGGGTTTACAGTCATGCGCAAAAGTCGCCTCATGTTCGATAGCCAATCAGGAAAGACATACGTCATAGGATGGAATGAAAACACGCTATTAAATTCGTTTACCGCTATTTCCCTTTGTAACAATGCTGCCAAATGCTGCGTATACCGTAGGGATATATTCTTAAAGTATCGCTCCGTGTGTGCAGGAACAGGCAATTGTTTCAGTTGAACTTTCTTTCTCGCAATTTCTCTCCATTTCTTTCCAGATATCATTTGCCTCGTGTATGACCAGCTTGACGTACGTTTCCTTCCAGAAATAAGTTGCTCAGAATAGGATAATTTTCCATTTTCAGAATATTACAAATATTTATTTGTAATTAAAAAAAATGAAAAAAAAATATAAATGAAATTTATTTGTGAAGGAAATTTTCCCCAACACAGGTAAATATAAAACATTAATATATCAGGAAAAAAAGTTTTCGGATATAAATTGCCTCATGTGTGACGGCCTTTATGAATTCAAAATCATGTCGAACGGTTTTCATATTTACGCTGTACCAGTATATGCTTTTCCAAACACAAGAAAAAAGTAGGAAAGGAGACAAAAACATGTTCATTACCCTAACCAAGAGCATCACCAAAAATCATAATTTCGGTTATTGACTTCAGGATTCAGGATCACATAACGGCGCCGCATAGGCGAAGAAACCCTTCAATTACCGGAACAATGATAATTGATAGTTTTGGTAAAATTTCGCCCTGAACAAGATGGCGGCGCGCGGTGACAGCGCACTTCACCCAAATTACAGACATTAATAGCATCATCATCATTATTATAAAACGGATATTTATGGGCGCAAATGGCTTCTAAGTCGCTGGGGCTCGTATATTTGGCTTCCAATTCGATTCACCTAAAGGACAACTTTTTCGCTCCTCGGCTAATGAAAAACCGATTTGGTGCGTTGCGCAGCGATACGTTATGTGTTCTTACGTACACGGGAGAGACACAATTTATGGGATTGAACATTAGAAAGTACTTTTGCTAAGAAAAAAAAAAGACTTTCGTGGGCAAATCGCGGATTTGAAATGGAGAAGGGGAGGCCGATCGCCCCCTCGCGGGCAAAAAAGGGACCTTTACACCACCCCATTCTTGAAAAAAAATCGATATTTTTTCCCGAAGTTACGTAAGTCTCAAATGAGTTTATCCATAGTAAAACATAAGCAGATGCATATCTGCTCTCGCCCACCGGCTGGGGGGTGGCTCCAGGGGTGGGGATGTGCTGGCGAAGCTGGTTTTTATGTACTTGGGCGGACACGTGAGGTATGAACGTCCTATATGTCTTTAAGCAGAAGCGCCGCGGAAGTAATTCAGCACGAAACTAGAGAAATTTATGACTCAAAACCCGAGACAAAGCACCTGAAAGTGCCTTAAACGTCACGGTCCAACAATGCGTCACTTTTGAGCTTTTGCACAATGTGGCACTTTTTGCGTCGCGATTACCAACATGGAAAGGTAATTCAGAAAAACCTGTTTAGAGTGACCACACAAAAATGCTATGTTGGTCACTGTACACAGGTGGTCACTATACAAAGAATGCCTGAATTAAATTACAATAATGAGCATGTACACGGTACGTACTGTATACATGTAGACTGTAATAAATGTAGTAAAAAACCACAAAACAAAAAGTACAGAATCATCATGTCCATGTGAATTACATACAATATATTTATTGCCTTATTACACATTTTCCCCCGTTTTAAATGACTTTGCTTCTTATGATCATGTTTTCAGTGATTTTTTCGATCGAAATAACATGATTGTCAGAATTATTTGAGAACCACTAGGGTTAAAGCAGGATGTAAGGTGACTCGCCTGTTATGTGGTCACTTTTTAAGGTAAATTGGCAATGTCGAAATGACCAAAAAGACAACACACACTGGTCACTTTACACTATAGACAGGTAGTCCCTATAAAGAGAATTTTTATGAAGGAAATGCACAGAAGAAAAAACAAAACACTAAAAAGTGGTCAACATAAACAGGTGGTCACCATTCAAAGGTGGTCCCTTTTCCAGGTTTTATTGTACATTTAAAAAATAACATTTGAAAAAAGTTTACAGCTAATGACGAAATTGACTAAAAGGCAATGATGAGATCAGATTTTGAAATGCATTGCCATGCCGCAAATATGTTTTGATATTGCATGTAAAAAGCTCCTTCGATTTTAACATAAACTAAGCTCAATCGTTTAGTATACGACTAAAGAGAACTTACCTTATAATAATAATTTTATTCCAAGTCAGGAAAAGGAATAGAATGGGTACCTAATTGGTACCACTTACAGCTATCCTGGAGGGGTACAGTTAAAACACATTTACATAAAGTGAGCCATTACAAGAGTTAAGCAGTTTTAAAAAGGTTTTAAAAAAGTTTTAAAACAGTTTTAAAAAAAACATTAAAAAAACTCAGACCTCAACTGATGGTTAAACTCGGACGAATATAGGCGACGTTGCCATGTCAACCATGAAATACGTCACCATAGAATGTCATATTCCATGAAGAAAAGAAACGTTTTAACCATACATGATATACTCTGTATAGAATACTAGAGGAAAAACCCGGCCTTGCCCGGGTAAAAATTGTTGTTTGATTTTCTCAACTCTTTTATGCGATAAGGAGTTAGATTTAGATGTCCCTGTCTCCAAAAGATCGAGCTATGTGACCTAGATACATCCCGGCTGGGGAGAGGGAAACTGATTTGACAGTTTTATGACCCCGAGGCCAAAGTAAAAAGATTTATGGCCTTAGAATTCCCTACGGAGTTCACGCTCCTGGGGGCAAGGTTTGCCATGAGTGGCCAATCATATGGAAGCCAGACTCAAAGCCAGTTAGCCAGCCAGTGACGGAAAACATGGCGTCGTTTTCTTTTATATATAGATAGGTCATGACAACTTGTGTGACGAGATAGGGCAATAATAGAATATTCTATAAAAGAACGGTGGACGAAACCATGGCAAACATAGAATGTGATGAAACGCGATAACCATGGCAACCATAGAATTGACGCAATGCCATAACCATGGTAACCATAGAATGTGATAAAACGCTATAACCATAGTTACCATCGTTGATTGTTCTACTTAAAGAACGATGAAGGTAAACATGGTAGCCATATACAGTAAAACCTGTTAAGAGTGACCACCAAAAAAATGCAATGCTGGTCACTTTACACAGACGGTCACTATACAAAGAATGCCTGAATTAAAATGAACATGTACATTATACTTGTACATGTACATGTAGGCCTAGTAGAAAACCAAAAAAGTAAAAAATCATCATGTCCATATGCATTACATGCAGTATATTTATTGCCTTATTACATATTTGTTTGTTTTATTATGAAAAAATTATCAATTCTTCCTTGTTTTAAATTCTTTTTGCTTCTTATGATCATGTCTTCAGTGATTTTTTCCGATCTGAATAATATGATTGGCTGAATTATTTGAGAACCACTGATGTAAGGTGACTCATCTGTTATCTGGTCACTTTATAAGGTTCATTGGCAATGTAAAAATTGCAAAAAAGACAACACACACTGGTCACTCACTGTACACACTATAGACAGGTGGTCACTATACAGAGAATTTCTATGAAGGAAAGGTAAACTAGAAAAAACTAAACACAAGATATCATAACAGTGGTAACCAGTGGATGTGATGAAACGCCATAACTATGGTAAGCATAGAATGTTGTGCGCAAGGAATGATAAACGTAACAGTGGTAACCATAGAAGTATAGGAACGAGATGTTTGGTAAAAAATCAGACCCTAGTTGGCCGTGAACCATACCGGTTGGCCGTTCAAAAATTGTTGTCAATTTACGACTTGTTCCCCACCCACACGCGCCACACTTCACTGCACCGCATGCGGTTTGAAAAAGCAGGGGGTGGGGGCTGCTAAAGGAGGGACTGGGGAGGAAATGGCGGCACGTGACATGCAAATGCAATTGGAGCGCCGCGAGGGGCGCTCCCACCCCCTTCCATACTTTGCCTTTTGTCATCTTCCGGTTTTACAATTCATCTTCCTCCCAGCCCGTCGATAGGCCTACTCTTCCTCTCGGCTGTCGCGCGAATTTTGTGGGGAGGGGAAGTGTGGGGGGTGAGGAGGTAAACAGGGTGGGACGGGACGAGGGGTCAGGTTGGAAAAGCAGTGACATTAGAATATCGTGGTTGGACGTACGAAGAATAAGAAACTAGTCAGGGCGCCGAAGCACATTCATGTGGACGTATATAAATCCTTTTTATTGCGAGTCGTATAACCCAGGGTGAAATGGGTCGTAAGGATAGTCGAAAAAAGGGGGAAACGCGCTTGGCCACCACGAGGTGGCGCGCGGTGACATTTTGGCACTTTAAGCGAAGCGGGGACTCCAAGCGGAGGAAAAATAGCTTCCCTGGAACTGCGAAAAATGCTCTAGAGCTGAGGTTCTACTAGCTCGATATTCTTCATTTTAAGTTTTTTAATAAAAATGCGTTTCTATAGTCAACTAGCGGAAAAACCCGGCCTTGTCCGGGTAATAATTGTTTTGATTTTATAACCTCTTTTATGCGATCAGGAGTTAGATTTAATTGTCCTTGTCTCCAAAAAATGGAGCTATATGATCTGGATACATCCCGGATGAGGGAAGGGGATAGGGAAACTGGTTTGACATTTATATGGCCCCGGGGCAAATTGAAAAGATTTATGGCCTTGGAATTCCCCACGGAGTTCACGCTCCTAGGGGGTGTACCATGAGTGGCCAATCATATGGATGCCACACTCAATGCCAGTCAGACAGCCAGTGACGGAAAACATGGCGTCGTTTTCTATTTTATGTATATAGATAGGTGAAAGCAAATACATGTACATGTAATTTGGAATGTCACGTGATATGCTATATCATTTGACAGTTCATTCATTCTATTGACGAAAATTACATGGAGGCAGTGCCGAGGCACTTTCTTTTAGTTCTTGATTCGATGAAAAGATCACGTGATGTAGCCCCATATGTAACTTTGCATAAGAATCGTTGGGACTTTCAATTTTTAAATAATCACTTGCAGGATTGCGCGTATTGCTCTCTAGATGACGCTTCTTAAAATCGCAGTGATGTGTTTTGGTTTAAATTTAATACATGGGAAACGTGTAAGTACATGTGCTTCATTGAGTGACATGAGTCAAAACGAGTTTCATTTAGACGTAAACTTATTCCATTGAGATGTAAAACGCGTGCCATTGGGTGGGAACAGAGTGGCGTCGGCGTCCAGCCGCTGTTTTCAGGTCCTTTGCCCCTTGTTTCCCGCTTCCCGTTTT
>JAQGBX010002358.1:0-20738 GCA_034698745.1 Megaphyllum sjaelandicum | reverse complement strand
GCGGTGGTCTGCTATGGACCACTGCCCTTGCTTTACCGCACTTGCTACGTTGCCGAAAGGCGGTGTAGCAATTGCGGTACCGCAAGGAGGGAGAGGGAAGCAGTGCTACGTCCGTAGACTGCAGGGTCACTGACCTAGCAATAGGTCAGTGAACTTTGGCAATTTCTAGTTCTTTGGAATAAAAATGGCTAGGAATACATAAAATATATCTAAAAAAAACATAAAAAATATTATGCCGTCTCATAGACATCATTTAACTTATTGGTTTTTAAACATGAGTTACCACTGTTTTGAAAACGTGGTCAACTTATAGTTTACAAGGTAGTCAACTGGGCGGAAAAGTTGAACTTTTCTCTCAGTTGACCATCAGTCAAAACCATGAAATTGACTCCATTTAAAACTATGAGTTTACCCTCTTTATTTTTCCATAAGGGAAGGGATGACCTTGAACGCGGTATTCAAGCTCGCAGCAAATATTGCTTCCAGATAGCCGATGGTCATGACAAAGAGATACGTATCTGAAAGAATTATGGATGAAGCCATAGTGAGCGCTTAGCGCTTGTTGTGCACTCAGCCCGACTGATAAGTACGGAAGTCTAGAGGGGTCACGAAAGAAAAAAAAGAAAATCGTTATTATGATGGCTGCGTGACGTCAAACGCGCCATGTTTTTCTTTCGTGGTCCCTCTAGACTTCCGTTATTATCAGTCGGGCCAAGCTTACAACAAGCGCTTAGCGCTCACTATGGTTTCTCCCTATCACTATATCTCTTACCATTTTAAAGATAATTTTTTTTCTTTGGTCAGTGATTTACTCACCATGTAAATATCGGGTGATTCATAAGTCCAATGCACTGACGGCAAATGAGGGTAGTTCCAAATGTCTACTCCTATTAGGGGCGATCCATATAGGACGTTCGGCAAGGATATAGGGAGGTATGTGAAAATGGGACACAGGCGGTTTATGGATGATCCTTGACCTTCTACAATAAAACTTGTAAATTAGTCCAGTTTTTTTTAAAAAAACAACGAAAACAAGAAATAAAACTTTTAGCAAAATCGGCCATTTAGTCCCCAGGCCTTACACTATTTAATTTACCTGCCATGGCGCATTTATTAACTCAAATGGCAAATTACATGTGAAAAACGTGTTTTCATTTAAATTGGGGCCAACGCTAAAATTATCGATTGGGTTTGCCTGGCATAGTATAGGTTTTGCTTATAGCTAACTTAACTATAGCTAGACCTTGAAAAGCTTCAATGTAAAAAATAATCCTGGTTAATCCGACCACAGATTATAGGAAAGTTAATATAATTTTTTTAAGAATAACAAAGAAATTCACCCTCGACAAATTCAAATAATACAATTTTTTATTTACGTGGCAAATATTTTGTGAATTTTTAAAATGAAGTGATTTTAATTATCTAAATTTCTAATTCTTTAACGATCGTGAGATGAGCAATATCTACCGGTAGTCGTTAGAAATATGTCTCCCATATAGAAAATAAAATTCAATGGGCAAAAAAACTAAAAAATAAACAATACAATCATTAGATGATAGTAATAAAATGTAAGTTAACATAACTTAAAATGTATACTTACTGCGAAAATACCGTAGTTTTTGTCACGACGCGAGTTTTGTAAGAACATCAATACTGTAATGCCAATCATAACTGCATACAGAAAACAACTCATGAAAAGTAGTGCACATTCCTGCATATAAAAAACGTGCAATTGTGAAAATTACCGAATAGAAAGATTTTAAAAATATAGTCAAATTACCGTTTGTTAATTCTTAAAAATTAAGAAAACCAATAACAAAATAATGCCCTAAAATTCCAATGCAGATTTCTTTAAAAATACTACGTATATTAACAAATTTAAGAATTTTTTAAAACTGTACATGACTTTATATCTTGGTATAAATGGTCCAATTTTTGAAAATTTGTAATTTCAGCTTGAAAAAGGTTCGTTTTATTACATTTTTTTCTTCTAATTAAATAAAGATATACATGTAGGATTAGGAATATTTTCAATAATAATGAATTATAAAAATTATGCACAAAGATACTGAACATTTTCGAAACAATGGAAAATTACCTTAATTTTTAAATCCTTTTTTTTTTTAAAAAACAAAAATGTCGATATCACTCATATAAGGTTACGAAAATGTTTTAAAATAATGAAATATTTTAAAAAAGGAAAGCCACAAAAATAACTAATGAAAATAAATGAAAAATAAAAAAAGATGTATATTTTTTGCATTTCGCCCAACTGATGGGAACGTTAACAGAAATTATAACTACATCTTCATTACCACACCATGAAATAAAAAAAAAAATCATAACATAGGCCGGAGACTATAAAACAAGACTTAAGTTATTACGCACGAATAAACACCATGGCTTCTCAGTGCATAGATTTGCCAGCAGGATGCAAAAACTGGCAAACATTGCATAATACAGAGATCCCAAAAAAAACATCCTTTCATCAACCTCATCGAAAACCACGATTGAATGCGTCATCGATACAATTACAATTCCAAGAGCCTATTAAATGACAAGGAAAAAGTGTGGAAAATATGTAATTATACTCAATAATTTAAGGGAAATTTTACAATTTTTAAAGCGAATAATACAGTAATGGTACTCAAGAACCGCAGCTATAGGATTTGCCCATTCAGAATAAGCGGATTTCAGCTCCCCATGGCATGTGCAGTGTCGCTTTCTAAACTGCTATAGAACAACAGGATGAGTTGTCATTCTAGCATTTGTGTACCCTGTACCACTTTATAGCATTAAATAAACATTCGTGGTCAAACCACATTTACCTTTTACCATGGCCGTACCGCACCGTGCCATTTTGGCACCCGGGTTGGAAGTCACGTACGTTTAACAAGGGCCTCAATCATTTCGAAAATCGCTTCTTTTTTTGAAGCAAAATTCGCAAATGTTTTTACTGATCGACCACCTGATGTCGCAACCAGTTGGTAAATTTACATTTAAAAAATGTGGCACCCATCTACACGTAGGCTATACTTGGCGCCCGTGAGTGGTCCATCCATTGGTACCTCTTTAACACTACTGCCTGACCATAAGTGAAAAGTATGAGTAAAAAGTACAAGAATCCTGAGCACAAAAATAATTGAATACCTATGTGACTACAAATGTTCTTGAGTAGTAACGTAATCTGAAATAGTGATTACAAAAGTTCATGAGTATTAAACTGAAGTATATTTGTAATCAAAATTTTAGAATATATTAAAACTCATGGACATTTGTAATCACCCATTGTAATTACGGTTATACAGTATTTGGTAATTTGAAAGTCAGATTGAGTTAATACTCCGGGACATTTGTAAATTGTAATTCACATTATGAGTACATTTGCATTTAAATTACTTTTGTACTCTATACTCTCTTACTCATGTAAACTCGATCACGCGGGTGATTACAAATATGCTTGAGAATTAACATAATATAAAATAATCACCAATTTAATCGATTATGAATACAATTTCCTTTGTTTTTCACATGTTATTCGTTCAGCTTTCGAACATCCGTCAATTTTTGCATATAATAGACATTTATTCCGGGTGATTTTTATAACCAGTTCCATGTTTTTATTTGGATTGTGTTGGAGGTAAAGCTCTGAGTTGGTAGTATTTTAGTAAGTTAGGTGGGCGCCTTCAAATGAGCGTATTTCCGGGGACCTTGGAATGTAACTTCAAGGTCATTGCGTTACTATCTTCTAAACTGTAATAGTTAGAGCAAAATATTCAATTAAAAAGTTGTAAGTCATCTTTAAATTAGTTAAATGTATGCATTTGCGACATTTCGATCAATATTCACGTTCTAAACAACATCTTGGTTAACATGTTTGCTAATCTGCACAGCATCAGTGCAATGCAGGAAAGCTTGTACTAGAATATTAGGGGCACGGCCAATTCACAGATTAAGCAGGATTAAGCATTGATACTGATTGAATAACGAATGCAGAAGCACTAATTAGTGCAGTAGCTTTACCCCATAAGATGTGATTTACAAGAATGTAATTGAAAATGTTGCCATTTCGTAATTCACCCAGTATCAATGCTTATAAATAATCTGTGAATTAACCATGCCCCCGAATATTTAGTACGAGCTTTCCTGCATTGGACTTCTGCTGTGCAGGTTAGCAAACATGAAAGAAGCTAAAATGTTTTTTGGGTACTTACGGGTTTTGCGTGACTAGTTGATGCGTCACCATGTGAGTGTGTGACGACAAGGAGAGTGAACATTTTAAGTAAATCACCAGTCACGCAAAACCCGGTTTTTTGCAACGTGAAAATTTATAATGGAATGTCGCAAATGCACACATTAAACTAATTTCACGATCACTACAACTTTCTAATTGAACGTATTTTCCTCTAGCTATTACGGTTTAAGATATGGTAACGCAATGACCTTGAAATTACATTCCAAGGTCCCCGGAAATAGCCTCATTTGATATAGCGCCCACCTATATTACCATAATACCACAAACTCATATTTTAACCTCCAACGCAATCCCAAATAATCGAATGGAACCAGACTTAATACTCACCCAGTATACAGTACATGTATACCCGGTGTTCCGTTTATTATGATTTGTCCAACAGCTTCTAAAATAAAAAGTTAATCGTAAGAGTTATCAGAATACAAGATTAATAACATCAACTTGCCTTTAAAATTATGCAAGTATGAAGGTCCCCTTATGGGGGATCCGGGGGTCACTTTCTAATTTTAAATGAAGAGCCTCATTTTTTTGCAGATTAGTAATCTACGCCATTCACTGTTTTTTAACAGATTTCGCACTGCTACTTGTTGAAAGACGTGAATATTGGCGTATGTTACACTATTTTTGACATCGATCACAGCATCATCTAAGATGATGCCAAAAAAATCTTTTAGACAAAACTTATTGTGTTTTAGGCCTAAGTGCAGATTCCTAATCTGCAAAATAAACTGGAGCTCCCCATTTACAATTACAAAGGGACTCCCCCCCCCCCCGATCCTCCCTTGATTCTTGCATAATTAAAAAATCAAGTTGATATTATTAATCTTGTATTCTGATAACTTTTACGATTTACTATTTATTTTAAAGATGTTTGGACAAATTATGATAAACGGAACACCCTGTATAATACAGTGTCAAATTTGGACACATCACAAGTTGAAAATCACATATTATACCACGAAAAACATAACTTAAGGCAGCACGACTCTACGTCGACGTTATAGCTCTACCATTTTTAACGTGAATTTGCAAAACCTTTGTGCTCTCGTAAAAGTTCGTAAAGTTCTAAAGCTTTTGCTTTATTAGAAACTAGCTGCATGTGCCCGGCCACGCGTTGCTGTGGCTTAGTGTGGTGAAATTGAAAGAAGAAACGCACGTTTCTATCCCTCTATCTTATCCAAGTCTTTATTTCAACCCCCTCCTCTTCCAGCGTATTATCTTTTCCAAGTCCCTATTTCATGATCCCCTCCTCATCAATATCATCTCTTCCAAGTCCCTATTTCAACCCTTCCTCCCCCCCGTAACATATATCTTCCAAGTCCCTATTTCAGCCCCAACATCCATGCAGTATCATCTCTTCCAAGCCCCTATTTGAGCGCTGTGTCCCTACGTAGTATCCCTCTGTGCAGGTGCAACGGCACGATTTGTTGGCGTATTACAGTGGTATCACGAAGTTGTATTAATTTGTATTTGAAAAAAATATTTTTTAACAGTCACAGTTGTGACATGTATATAATAGTTTTATGTTAGCACTCGACCCTGTATTCGAAATTTCGGAGATAAGAGATGTCGAACAAACTGACATTTACATTTTTATTTATATAGATTTAAGAACTTGTTTTAAGACATTTTCAATTTTGTATTGATGATGCCTTAAAAAAAATCCGAAACGCGTTTTTCGGAACACATAGGCTTACTATCTGTATACGAAAATGATTTATTGCTGCAAATTTTCACTATTGTCGCCACGAATAATTGTGATATATGTCCAAGGGCATGCATGCAGAAAGTTTTATGTTGATACATCTGAAGAAATATTATGCGAAATATACAAAATAAAATTAATTTAATCGTTAGCGCACATACGCACATATTTTCGAATATCAATTTAAGGTATTGTATATAGCTTCATTGGCTTATGATTTTTTACTTATTTAGAGAATTGCAAAAAAAAAAAGATATGCAAAACTCGAGAACAAAAATATTAGTAATCTATAATTATATATTTACTTACAATTTCAGCCCATTTCGTTTTGGCTCTGTCTTCCCTTAATGCGGCATAACAATCTTCAAGGTAAGGCACTATTCTGTTAATTGTATAAACTTACATGTATTAGGAATGAGAAATTGGATATGCAAAGAAGAGGTGTATAAAATAAAACAACAATTTGATTTCCATAACGGAACAGTAAAATTGCTATTTTAGTGTTCAAAATCCATTTACCGGTAAGAGTATATGTGCATCATGCATGTAGAGCAGGGGTCGGCAACCTTTTGAGACGGAAGAGCCAAAAGTTACAATTTACAAAATTTCCCAGTTTTAAAAGAGCCACTAACATTGTTTCAATATTATTCAATATTATGGTATTTTATTAGGAGAGTCGTATTTTGACAATGAAAGAGCCGCAGGTTGCCGACTCCTGATGTAGAGGAACGCATGTATTTTGAAGATACATATACAGTTGACACAAAAAGTAAGTACACAGTATGAAAATTGCTGTTTTCGGAAAAAATAAATGGTGTAGATTTTTAAAACTACATTTATAATAACACTTACAGTGCATGGATTAAGTAACAACAACCGGATTTTTTTTTAAATAAATACGTAAATTTTAAATTAATAAAAACGAATATTTTTTGGAAAAAAAAAGTAAATGCGCACACTCCTATACTGTTAGAATTTGCTAATTTCTGGCCATTTGGTTATTTTTTACCTAATAAACTACGGTGATTTAACTTCTGGGTATAAAGCTAATTAGTTTTTTTATCACATTTGTAAGTTCTGCAGAAAATTTAGTTTATAATGGCCTAAACTAAACGAGTTCTGCTTTGCAATGAGAAAAGAATTATTTAAATGAATATTAGTGGAAATTTAATATCGAGAGATGGCAAATGAATTAAAAATACCATGTATGGTAGCATATAAAATCTCCAAAAATAAAGAAGACACCGAAAAAGTCATAAACAAACTTGGAACAAGCCATCCATGTGAGCTATCTGTAAGGGAAAAAGAGAGGTTCGATTTGCTCTGAAAAATCCAAAAAGGTCTTCATAAATGTTTATTAAACACATTGGGTCAGAATCAGGGAAGGATGGGACACAATTAACCATCAAAATTATTGTAAATTATCCAGACATAAAAGGACCATGGCTGATTTGTAACTCACAAAACATCCTCCATAGACTTTAGCATGGGGGTGGCCGTGGTATGGTTGTGGGGCTGTATTAAATACAAATGAGACGGAAATCTGGAATAGGTATGATAGTTTGTAGTGTTCTAACCTTCCCTGATTCTGACAGAATGTGTTTGGTGCACATTTATGAAGATCTTTTTGTATTTTTCAGAGCAAATCTAACAACCTGTATGCAGCTGTAGGAGGGTACTTTGTGCACTTACTTTTTGTGCCAAAAAATATTCGTTTTTATTAATTTAAAATTTACTTATTTATTTTTAAAAAATTTTGGTTGTTGTTACTTAATCCATGCACTGTTAGTGTTATTATAAATGTAGTTTTACAAATCTACACCATTTATTTTTTTTCCGAAAACAGCAATTTTCTTACTGTGCACTTACTTTTTGTGTCAACTGTAGATAAGCGAATTTTAAAACGGTCCAACCTCATATCTGAAATATTTCAATGGAGTTTAAGTATTTTCAACGGATTAGATCAGTGCATTGTTCCCCACCTTGGGGCGATCGCCCCCAAGTGAGCGATTTGGGTTTTCAAGAGGGGGGGGGGGGGCAATAAATAAGTTGCGGGCGATGAGTTGAAAGGGTGAAATAAAACAATAACAAAGTTTTCAAACTTTCATTTATTTTTTTTTTCAAATTTTAACTGTAAACTTTCTTAATTTTTCCAGATTCCAATTTAAAAATGAAAACATGTACTCCTGTTTTTTAAATGCACGTACGCCAATGAACTTACTTATTTCACTTTTGTTCTTTAAAAAAAATCTTTAAAAATGTACATTTCAATTTTTTTTTCTATTTTATTTAAGAGTGACCATATAAAACTGCTTTGGTTGTTTTTAAATACAGTAATAAAATTGTTTAAAATAATAAAACTGCCTTATTATTTACACTTTACGTCAAATTAAAATTAGTTATACAAGGAAAAATAAAAAGGGGGCGATAGGTGTTAGTTAACCTTTAGAAAGGGGAGATGGGCCACAAATGGTTGGGAACGTACACTGGATTAGACAATGAAGATTCTTCTAGTAATTGGGTGCTTGCAATCAAAAAGCGTTTTATTTATTAATTCGTAAATAAATGCTTTATTTCTACTGTTGACCATTACACATTACGTCATCGAAACAATGCAAAAAAGTGAAACTCTTGATTCTTAATTATTTCTGTTCATTATTTATACTGTACAATTCATCAAAAACATGTTAGGATTTAAGAACTGCCTAGGCTTAGAGTGTAAGAGTGTCTGCATTGGGCCAGGTGTCAGTTAGAGGAACCCCAATACTTCAAGGCATTCTCTATCTCCTTCACTAACAATAAGGATAGAATCCAATGCGATTGCCCCCATTTTGGGCTCATGAATTAGTTTCTAGTGAGTCTGTCCTAGTTATGTGGTTTCACACTGCCCTTACTGTTATCACAGCTAGATTTGTTCCCTCATAATCATCTGTTTTTTCTGTATGTGTCTTTGATTTTCTTTTTGTTGATGGAATCTTTATTTCATTGGTTGTTCACACCTTGAATGGTTTGAAGACCTCGTTGATCCTGCAAGTCCCATGTTTTCAGTTTAATTAAGGTACAGGCTTGGTTCTGCATAATTATTTTATTTTTTTAACGAAGCTGTTATAGGTTAGACAAGTGACCACTGACCTGTTAAACTTTTAAGAAACTAGTACATTTGATGTTGGTAAATTTTAAGTGGTGATATACAGTATGAAAAAGAAAATGCCTTTTATTATTACCAGTATTTGATACTTTGTTTTATTTGATGTATAAGTAACGAAAAAATCACCTTTTATTAAAATTGATGGATCATATAGACAGTTTCAAATGTTCTAAGCATGCAATGAAATTGCTCACTACATTATTTAAAAATGATAATATAAAGTTTTAATTACAAGAATCAGACATGTGTGTATAACACGTGACATTCGATACATACAATCACAAAACAATAGATAAATGACAATAATAAAACAGATGAATGTGAAGAAAAACTGTTCAATCCTCGACCAAACAATAATTTTAAAAGCTTTTTCAAACGCTCAGCAAAATTTTCAACTTTAAACAAGCCGTATAAATAATAAATTTAACGATGTGTTAAACAACATACAGCATGTATAGACTAAATCTTTCGAACGTGTGGAGTCAATCTATCTCGGATATTGGAAAAATTCAACTTCTGAAAATACTACTTTTATACAAACATGTTATTGGCATGGCCAACTCAAGAAAGACATCGTAGGACTAACTCCTGGAGCAGCATGGACAATCAATGCCGAGTAGCTCGCTATACAACTCATCACCGTATCGAGTCAATGTCTCATTAGCAACTAACATTCCAGAGGCAACTTCGACATCGTGCTTCAAGAAAGATTCACATCCGTGTTTCTTCCACGTCGCTACGTCCGTGGACACACCGGCATCCTCCGAGAGCGTCTTTAAAGCGCCTCCAAAACAGTGGTCGTTCATCTTCGTTACTGGGCCATATCAAATACGTCTCGGTCGTCATCATGACTCGTAGCATTAGCGGGGCTTCTTCGACGTTGATCTCTTCCAACAAGATAAGGATAAGCCTTCCTCGGTTCTGGTCGAACAATCTGTGTTTGGCCATCTTCAGCTCCCATTCGCACCATGGACTGGCGACGAAGTTCGGAGTAATTATGAACACCGATCTACGACTCTGTTCGATGCACGCCAAGGCATTGTTCATGATCATCTCGCCCGGGACGAAGTCTCGTCCATGAAGACTCAGATGGAGTTTCGGGGCCTCATCTTCGACGGCGGGAACCATTGTGTGACCCACCCACTCCTCATCGGCGCTGGAGTAGGACACGAAAGCATCGTGCCTATAAACGATGGAATCATCTTCTTCTGCTCTTCTGTAATTTTGTATTTTTCTTTTCGTGACGTAGGTGCACAAGCGAACTCTGTGTCGGAATCTGTAATACGTGATGCCGAAAGAGGCTCCCAGACCGACAATAAGGGCCACCGGAAGTAGAGCGTTGAGGAGCAGGTCGACTTCGCACGATGTCGGAATGACTTCCGTGATGTTTTTTCCGAAGTGCTCGACGGGGAAAAAGCAGTTGTAAGGGGCTTTTAAAATGTCAGTCGATGTCGTTTTCGAGTTCAGCCAAGCCATGAATTTCTCAAAAGTGCAGGAGTGGCAGTCAAATTTGTTACCACTAAGATAAATGGTTTTGAGCTGGTTGAAATCCTGTATCATCCAAGAATTCACTTCTTTTATTTCATTTCCTGTCAGGTTGATGGTCAACGACTTGCTAACCGAATTGACTAAAGATCGGTCCCACGAAACAATTTTATTCAAACTTAAATCCAAAAATTGCAATTGTTTTGTTGTTTTTGCTACTGTTAAATTTAAAAACTGACTGATTCCGTTGCCACGAAGGACGAGATGGTTTAAATTCGGAAGGCTGACGAGAATGGTGTTGTAAGTAGTGTGAACCAGCGGATTAAACGAGAGATTTAAAGTTTCTAGCTTCGTCCATTTAGCAAAGAATGTGTTGTTTATCTTATTTAATTTGTTGTAAGATAAGTCTAGATGTCTTAAACTGGGAAAACTGCACATTTCCATTTTAGAAAGACTGACCAGAGAGCAGTTGGAAAGATGAAATGTTTCTAGCTCGGGGAGATTGACCGTTTGACTGCAGAAAAAGATTACCTTTGAATTGCTCAAATCCAAGATTCGTACATTTTGATAGGAAG
The DNA here is from genome assembly GCA_034698745.1 of Megaphyllum sjaelandicum. Lineage (NCBI taxonomy): Eukaryota > Metazoa > Arthropoda > Diplopoda > Julida > Julidae > Megaphyllum > Megaphyllum sjaelandicum. Next base: position 9,570 of record JAQGBX010002358.1, on the reverse strand, counting down.
TGAATGTTTCTTTGAAGAATCCAAGGTGGATTGATATTTCGACGAATATGAACTGGTTATTTTCCGGCGATCCATTACTTGCCAAATCAATTAATGTGAGATTGACGATCGTATTGCTTATGCTGGGTGCCTGTGGCAGTCTGTTGTGTCTTAGGATTAAAGTATGGATATTTCGAACTCCTTCGAAGGCGTTATGGCCAATATCCATAATACCGCAGTCGGAAAGATCTAATTCCTCTAAAGAATCTACAATAGGAATATCACCATTGTCTATTCGTTTAATTCCTTTGCCGTGAATTTTAAGACTGCGCACTTTTTTAGTGGATAGCAAATTTAAACTTTGAGTGGGCAGTTTTACTATTCGATAAGATTTTAATGAGAATTCTGAAAAAGTAACGTTGCAACCCGATAAAATAACTTTATCCCAATGGTTCAAATACTTGAAAATTACATCTTCATCTATCTCGTAAGTATACTTCAAACGAGTATATGACTCTGAGCGAGGACTACATAATTGAATTTTTTCTCTGACACGAACATTGTTCAATGCGCACGAGGTTACGTCAATTTCGGTTACGTTCCTGCGATTTAAAAGTGCATTTGTTAATTGCAAGCAAGTGACGTTGAAATTCATGAATACGATCGGATAATTGGTGGTCACTGAGATGGTTAAATCGATTCTGTCATTTCGATATGGTAATAACATGTCGTGCATTGGAAATTCACATTGTAGTTTTTTATGAGTGAACAGATTATTCCCATAATATCCTTCCATTGTCTGAATTCTAATTTTCATAACATGCAATTTCAAGCATGTTGAATTGTTTGACAGTGTTAAAATATCCTCGACACGTTCGAATGATTGCATAGAAAAAGTTATCTGTTCAAATTCAAAGGAACTAAATATTCGTTGCATCCGTGGTAAACGACATAAGCATTCTATGCTAAGTTTTTCATTTCTGATTTTCGCGGAGCAATTTGCTAATTGTTTTGTATACCCTTGAAACTCGTTATTATCCGAGTCGTCTCTTTGCATATGTGAAAATTGACGTCGAAGTAAGAGTGCAAATTGACGTTGAAGCAAGAAGATGAAACACGTCAGCAATATTTCAAATTTCATTCTCTTCTTGATTCCGAAGAAATGTTTCAGGTACTGATTTCTCTATCTTGCAGATTTTAAACTATAATAATAAAATGTGGAAAATAAACATGGCGTATACCTCGCGACGTGACATTGAAGACTAACAACGATGGATTTCTTCGTGATTTAAGTTATATTCTAGTCCATAATTACAATGCGATATTGAAATTAGTCACTATTAATATTTAGGGCTTTTTTCAACGTTTCGCTCTTAGGCTTTCATTAGGTACAACTTCGTTTTTTTTCGGCCATACAGAGTTTGTAATAAGTAACCTATCACATACAATGTGTTACAGGGTATTCTCAGACCTATAAAAAAATTTAAAGTTTTAAAAGTCAATGAAAAATAAAAACTTGGAAAATTTCCAATGTTTTCCGAGGACAAATTTGCATAATTTCCAACGTTTTCCAGAACAAATTTGACTAAACTTTTAACTGTTTTTGAAATTCTGATTTGTAATATATTGAAAATTTTCCGAGAAGAAATTGACCTTATTCTTAACCATTTTTAGAGTACAAATCTTTAGACTTTTCCGAGTAACAAATTTCCTATGTTAATTTTTAAATTTTTTGTTTCGTGAAAAAATTGTGGATAACGTTGATATATTTCAATTTTAACATTGTCGTTGGTGAGGGATATTAAATTGCTTAAAAACTTTAAAAAATAAGGAAAGTTAAGTATAAAATTTCTGGAGAATGAAAACGCGTTTAATTATTAGAAGTAACCACGATGGCAGCCGCTTTTAACCGAGGAATTAAATATTGGTAGTGACAATTAAGTGGTATTTTTAATAACTGGCTTATTAATTATCAACAATTAATGAAATCGTAAAGATGGCCGGAGGACAGTCTTTTAATAAAATCCATAGTTTAAAAGGGTATCCCAGTAATACATTATTTACGGCAGTATATAAATGGAACCTTGAAATCTGTGAAAACACATGATTTCAGTAACTTTTAACTTAAGAAGATTGAGGGTGCTAGAAGAACGTTATTTTTTTTTATTTAAACGGCTAAGCTTTTCCATATTTTCCAAAAACAGTAGCAAGAGCATACAGAGAATGATCAAAACAAAAACATAACGTAAATGGGTTAACAGAGGCTAGCCGGAAATGTAAATGGTAACAGACTGCATAGCCACTACTATACTTAAAAATCAGTTCAGATATTATATATTCACGACATTTCATTCTGTTATTTTCATAGTAATGGTCTGTCTATTAAAGTTTAAAGATTTGGCCAGCCACGTTTGAGCCATCTTGTAAATGGCTTTTTAAACAGATGCATTCAGTCCAATCATTTCCAGTTTTGTTGTTGTTTGGACCATTCTTGGTAAACCCTACTAGCTACTGTTGTTTAAAAATATTCAAGAAGTTTGATTGTTTCAGAAAATCTAAAACAAGCTTTTCTCAATCATGCCATGTTTAAACGTCACTCATGTTCAGCAATCAGCATCATAAACTTTGTCGTATATTAGTTTTTTATCATATGTACCATATTTAAAGCAAATGACATGATAACATGGCACGCATTTTCATAAACGATGCGGGTGATCATGCTAATGTTATTTTAAAAATAAGCCTTTTCTGGCTGGGACACCCTCTTTTAACAAATCTTATGTGTTATTCTTGAAGGGTGAAATACCTGTTTTCTTCAAATTTCCAAAGTGGTTTTTTTAGAATTCAGCAAAGGATCTCGTCTTAATCTTGTCTGTTTTGCATCTGCAACAAAATAGACAATTTTCATATCATCGACATATCGGTAATTCAATATTTGACTTGTATTCAAAAAAGGGTTTGTAAACGACGCTCCCTAACGTTAAAAAAACGTTTGTAATATCCAATTGCATTTGAAATTGCATTGTAAATGTTTTTCACAACAGTATTCGAAACATTTCTATTCAAATTGCTATTATTTAAAGGACATTGATGACAATGTCCTTTAAATAATTACAATTTTAAAATAAAATATTTCACACATTTAAAAGAAATGCTTCGATAATTGCGGTTGTGAAAACATTTATTTGCATTGAATTTTTAAAGGCAAATGGATATTTTAAATAAAAAAAATTTACTAAACGTAACTCCTTATGGATACAAACTTTAATTAGAAAATATTAAGTAAGTATTTTTTTTTTAAAAAAAAACTAATAATTTTCGATTTCTTTTCAGTCAAAAACCTTTCCTAATGCATCTAGTAAAGCTTTATAAAAAAAAATTCACAACAAAATGAAACAATATGGAATTATTATACTCACCAAAGATAGATGAAACAATCTGATTTCTGAACTAACTTTGAGCGAAATGACTTAAAATGATAATTATTCTGCACGATTGATCAGCTCTAATCAGGATCGAAAGACTGAGTGAAATATAGCACGAAATTTATCGTTTATATTGACTTTAATCAGGAACTTATTTAAAAGTGGAAGTTTTCGTATTGGTTTCTCCAGCATGTATGTTGTTCAAAAACCTGGTGGAAAACTTTTTAACCTGATTGTCCATGCAGTTCATAATCGTCGATTACATTTTTGGCCTTTAAATTTATTGGAATAATAACATTTTGGATGATAAAAACAATCATAGTGCATCCTAATAACATACTAGAACAATATACATGCAAACAGAAATGTAGGTGCTTTAAGCGAATATTCTGTATAAAAATTGCAATGATATACATTTTTATAATTCACAATAACTAATAATAACATATTCTAAAGTTGGTATAATGATAATATCGGGTTATTCTTAGGAAATTTGAAAACAAATTTTGTTTAATAAATTTTTTTTTTGCTTTTGATAATTACTAAATACATTACTTTTTCAATATCTTTACTGTCTTTGGAATAATTGCATCACTAATTTGGTCAATAAATCATAACTTAGTTTTTATTAATAAAACTAAACTTAAGAAAAATTCAAATTTTGGTTATGTTTTCTAAAACTTATTATTTATTGAAGGCAATAATTAATTATGTTGTGTTGATCTGAGAAACGTAGAAAATTACTTAGCCGTGTACAAAATGGCTGTACAAATTAGAAAATTAAACTATTTTTTGTGAAGCGATATGATTTAGAACTTTAGGTACTTTAAATTTGCTCCTAGTGAGGGATTACAAAATCAGAAATATTTATTTTACTCATTAGTGCACCAATATCAAATTATTATGGTTTTTAAAATTATTATGAGGTCTTTTTTTATTTAATATTTGGTGATCTGGCAATTTGTAAGGACATAGTTTGAAATATGGCCACGGATTAACAAATCGTGATGAAACTTCTAACTTTTCATTTTCCTATTTTTCATACACTTGACCGTAGTTTGGTTTTTCCATTTTTGGTTTTCGACAATAAGAGGAAATTCGCTGTCTTTTTCTTCCTCCTTGACTTCCATCTAAAGCAAATGAAAACCATTTTTGGTCAAGCTGTGATACGAGCGAGCCTATCTTCTTACAAATATCCTAGTCGAAATTTGCGAATTTATCTGCGCATAAGTGAGTCAACTTGCCAAAAGTATAAAGTTAAAATGTCCAGCTTCCTACTTTTGAACCTCTGTTTTCACTTTTTAAGTTTTTAAGATAAAATCACTTTTTTAAGACCAAAGAGTTTTAATTATCGCAAGTAATTTTTAAAATATAATAAAATACTCTATTCTGCTTTTTATATCATGTACTTCACTCGATAAAAACGTTTACTAATTGGAAAGTCATGTTTGGTTAAATTTAAAATGTTTTCGAAGTTTATTTGTTGATTTTCAATCGAGTTAAAAATTACGATAGAAAGACACTTAAAAAAAATCTGCATGATTTTGTTTTCGGAAATTGCCTTTCTTCAAGGAGTAGCATACAATAAAACTAATGGTTGATTAGATATGTCTTGGTTAACTATTTTTTTTGGAAATTTCTGGTAAATCAAATTCAAGTCGGTTTAATCGTCGCAGTTGGTAAAACTTCCAATCTTTCATTTCTTATTTTTTCAACACTTGAACGAAGTTTGATTTTTATCTTTTGAGTTTTTGACAATAACAGGAAATTCGCTGTCTTTTTCTTCCTCTTTGACTTCCATCTAAAGCAACTGAAAACCATTTTTAATCAAATAAGACACGAGCTTGCCATTTTGCTTAGAAATATATCCTAGTCGAGTTTTGCATATTTATCTTCGCAATAGTGAGTCAACTTGAAAATGTATATACAGTAGTTGATATGTCCGGCTTCAAACTTTTAAGACTTTATTTCTCTTTTTAAAAGGAAATCGTTTTTTTTAATTCCTAGGAGTTTTAGTTATTACAAGTTATTTCCAAATTTTAAAAAAATGTTTATACCTTGCAATTACTTAGTTATTATGGTTACTCCGAGACACAGACTATTAAGAGAATTTCATTATTTTGCATTGAATTAATATATTATAAGTTCATTTGCTGGTTTTTAATAGAGTTGGAAACAACGGTACGAATACTCTTGAAATAAGTTCGATGGCAGCACTGCAAAACTTGTTTGTTCACAGTGATTGCCAATCTTAAAGGGGTTGGATCTATAATCAGTGATCAATTAAAATAATTCAAAATAAAATTAAAGGAATCAATCTTTTAATGTTAACAGGTTGCATAAACTTGAAACCCTTCGGGGTAATTCTTTTTATTGAAGCGTGCAGCGTACATTTTTTAAGGTAAATATTTTTTTAATCATTGTTTCAAGAGCATATTTAATTCCCAAAGTAGGAATCAAGAATTTACTTTGCTATAATTGCACTAATTGAGTCGGTATTACTCATGAAATTTTCCAAAGCTGTTGTGCGACATCAGTATGAAAAAAGCTAGATCATATCTTGTCTACGAGTTAGTATGAACAACACATTAAGCAGTGATTTCAGTTGCAGTAGATGGAAGTTAGGCCATAAAACACTTGACCGAAGTAGGATTTTCCCTTTTTGGTTTTCGACAATAACAGGAAATTCGTTGTCTTTTTTCTTCCTCCTTGATTTCCACCTTGCAAATACTGATTAATTAAGGTTACTGCTGTGCGATTTAAAATTGTATGGGTTTACCTTGTTTTTCTTCTTATTGCTAATCGAGGTAAATTTAATACGAGGCACACATTTTTTAGAGATTTACATATTATTGCATTGAAATAATGTGTTTTAAGTTTCTTTGTCGGTTTTTAATCAAGTTTGAAACTACACGCTCAGCACAAAGGGTTTTGTTGTAAATAGTATACGAAGGCAGCACTGCATAGTTTATTGAAAAAGAAATTAAAGTTTAGGTCTGTGAGGAATCTTCAATTGTTTCCTATGCTATTTTAGAAAAAAAAATTCAAAAGTTTTTAATTCTATTTTAATAAAGATTTGTAATTTTTCATGATATTGTTGAAATTTTTTCACTTTTTTTTCATGTTTTTCTATGTTGTTTGAATTTTGTCCTATGTCGATTTTGCAAAGTTGTGGAAAATATTGCCATATTTCAATTTAACTTTTGAGAACCGACGAATTTAATCAATTTTTGCAGTCCTGTATTTTTCTAAACCAAAGCTTAATTTTCCTTCTTTTGATTTTTAATAATAGCAGGAAATTTTCTGACTTTTTATTCCTACTTGACTTTCATCTAAAGCAATTGAAAACCATTTTTGTTCAATGCTTTGTACATGTACATAGATAAGATCGAACCTTTTTTCTTCAGGATGTCCTATTTGAGTTTTGCGATTTTTAAAGGCGCAATAGTGAGTCAACTTGCAAAAGTACGTAGTGAAAATGTACAGCTTCCCACTTTTTAAAATTTTTCTTTTTTTTTTTTCAAAAGAAAATTTTTATAAGTTGTGAGCGTTATAAATATCACCAGTTACTTAAAAATTTTGGGGAAAAACACGTGTCAATGTCGCACTCAAATGCGATTTAAGCTTTAATGTTTTTGTTGGTTTTTAATCAAGTTGAAGCCTTCAGTAGAAAGACTACATTTGACAAGACTGAGCTAGATTTGTAAGAAAACAAAAAATTCAAATATTGCGAGAAAAAAATGTATCTAAATTTGTGAGAAATTTTTTTCCGTAAATTTCTGACATTTTTTTTTTCGAATTTGTGATACATTTTTTTTCCGAATTTGTAAAAAAAAAAATTACGAATTTTTGAGTACAAATTATTTTTCAGAATTTGCGGAGTAAAATTTTTTTTCGGAATTTGCGAAAAAAAAGTGTTTTTTTTCCGAAATTGTAAGAAATTTTAACGTCTTTAATTTGCTTTTATGAAGTCGAACTTCAAATAATATTTTAAATATACTGAAATAATTCTTTAAAGAGTCTAGCCACAATATTAGAAAATTTACACGGGAATTACAGAATTTCCCCAGACCTAGAAAGCCTGGAGAACTTTCAAAAGTCAGGGAACTATAAAATGTCTGAAAAAGTCAGGGAACTTGAAATTGTTTGGAAAAGTCAGGGAACTTTATAATATCTGAAAGTCAGGGAAATTCCACGCAGTCATGGGGAACCAAAATTAATACTTATACATGTACATAGTTAGCTAAGGACCCATTTTCTGATTAGAAATTTGCAAATTTTTCCACGTTTCCAGAAGTCAAATTTGCAAATTTGACATGTTTTCCGAGTGCAAATTTGCAAATTTTTTCACGTTTTTCGAGGACTAATTGGCAAATTTACCATGTTTCCCGAAGACAAATTTGAAAATTTTCCACGTTTTCCGATCACAGATTTTCTTTAGTTAATTTTGAAATTTAAGTCATGTTTCCCTGAATTTTCCGAATTATGTTTTGTTTATTTAATTTTTTTTATACACATTTTCTTTGCAAATTTATCATTCCCAAGTTTATGATTCCAGCAAGTTGAATATATGTAAAGTCTTTTGAACGATTGCATCAGAAATGCTACCAGGAACACAAATTTAAAACTACTTCCTGTCGAAAAAGTATAAATACTGTAGCTCACGGACATTCAAGTTGTACACAGGTCGTCGAGTTTGGGCGGCGACCTGTGTACAGAAAACCGTATATTACGGTCGTCTTGAATCAAACAACCTCGGACATCAGAAACTCAACTTATGAAAATGTAATCAAATCCAAATAATTGAGTCTAGGCCAACTCGAGAAAGACATCGAATGACCAACTCCTGAAGCGTTCAGCATGGACAAGCTGTATTGAACTTATTTACTCTTTTGCAACGTGTTAGTCAATGTTTCATCAATGGCGAACATTTTCCGAGCATATTTTGACATCGTTATTCAAGAATGAATCACGCACCACTGTTTCATCCAAGTTTCTGCGTCTCCTAAACGCAACGACATTCTCCTGGAGCAATTTTGAATCTTCTCCAGAAGAGTCATCTTCCGTCTTCGTTTTTGGGCCATTGCAACTACGTTCTGTTTTGATCATCATTTTCAATAATCTGGGGGCTTCTTTCACGCCGATTTCTACAAGAAGGATGCGGATGGGTTTGCCAACGTTTTGGTCGAAATACTTGTGTTTGGCCATTTCAATTTCCCACTGACACCAGCTACTGGCGATGAAATTGGGAGTGATGATGGACACCGTTCTTCTACTTTGTTCCATACACGCCATGATGTTGTTCATTATCATTTCTCCAGGGACAAAATCTCGTCCATGGAGACTAAGGTGTAATTTGGAGTCCTCATTTTCTACGGCTGGAACCACGTGATTGCTCATTCATTCCTCGTCAGCTGTGCAATAGGACACAAAAGCATCGTGTCTGTAAGTGGTCGAAACGTCCTCTTCTTCAATTCTGAAATTTCGGACCATTCTTCGGGTGACTTAAAGTGTAATAGCGGACTCTTATCGCGATATCTGCAATACGTGATGGTACAAGGTGCTCCAACACTCAAAACAATGGCCACTGGAAGAAGAGCTTTGAGAAAGAAGTCCACTTCGCGAGATGTCCGAGTGACGTCCGTCATGTTTTTGACCAAGTTCTCTGCGGAGAAAAAACTCTTATAAGGTGCTTCTAAAATGTCGGTCGATGTCTTTTGTATGTTCAAACAAATGTGAGATTTCATTGCGCGCGATTTTTTTTAAATGTAATTTGAGATTTTGTATGTTAATTTGCGATACATCGAATAAAGTTATTAATAAAAGTTTGTTCACAAAATAAAAGTAAATTGTGTGGTTTTTAAATATTTTTACTCAACAAAATGCACTGTAGGTGTAACTGTGGGACTTCTTTCCGAATGACTTTCTAGGTAAATACAGTAAAACCTGTTAAGAGTGAGCACCAAAAAAATGCAATGTGGGTCACTGTACACTTTTAAAATATGTAGTAAAAAACCACAAAACTAAAAAAGTACAGACTCATCAGGTCCAAGGGTTCAAGCAAGATGTAACGTGACTCATCTGTTATATGGTCACTTTTTAAGGTACATTGGCAATGTAAAAATTGCAAAAAAAGACAACACACACTGGTCACTGTACACAATAG
>JAQGBX010002357.1:0-20745 GCA_034698745.1 Megaphyllum sjaelandicum | reverse complement strand
CAAACGAACAGGGCGGCGCTGCGAACGCAATCGTACAGAATACGTAACCAATGCCACCCAAAAGAAGCGGCGAGTGCACCTACTTATATTACGTAATTCTGTGCCGAAAGGCCAAGATAAAAGCCGTGTTCGGATATGAAGTTCTCTCGGTTTGCTTGTCCGCGAGCACCGAGCCGTCTCGAGCCATGAACTCGAGTTTTTTTTCGATTCCGAAAAAAAAAGTTCGGATTTCCGACAGGAAATAAATTTTATTCATTTTCAAGTACTAGCCTTATAAGTCGTATACATTCTTTTAATACAGTATTATGATTTTCGCGAATCGCGATCAAGCCGGGTAACATTTTTATGACACTCGATTTCGAGCAAATATTATCGAGTCAGCCTCGGATATCGAGTCAAAAGAGCTCTGAACTCGGTCAACTCGGAAAATTAGGTTCGAACTCGCTCGCACACACATTCTCACCAGCCAAAATGGCGTCGCCATCTACAGCTAGTACAAGAGGAGAAAACGTTCTTGGTCAAGTTTGGGCTGATTATTTGTCAGAATCGTTGATCAAAGCTGGTAATCTTTCACGAATTTCGTGGTCTTTCATAAGCTTAGAGCAAAATTTCAAATATATAACCGCTCGATTTATATTCCTATATATGATTATTGTATTGTATTGTATATACCCTGGAGCCGAGCCTATAGCCTAGCTGTAACCTTGTCGACTTTGTGTTTGTTGAATTTATTTAGCGACACCAAGAGTCATCGTTGTAAAACACGGTATACTAGCTGTCCTAATGTATATTAATTGACACAAGTGTCATGATATGATTATGTTCTCAAAGGCATGCGATTTCCATAAAATGTCCATTTCATATTATATTTAGTGCAGTATAAATAGGAGATAAAGATGCTTTTGGTGTAAATGTAACTAATCGAAATGTTGCTGTTTGCTTTAACATTTTAGTACAAATTTGTGAATTCTGAAATTAATTTTGTTTTATTTAGGAACTGGCTTAGGCTTGGGCGCAGTGTTTTCATTATTCCTTTTTAAAAGTAAGTAACTTACCATTTTCACTGGTTTAATTTGAAAAATTCACTAATTTATGTGATAGTATCATAGATTTTAGTCAATGACAACGATTTCTGCATGTTTTACAGGAAGAAAATGGCCATTGATTATGGGAACAGGAATTGGGTTAGGAATCGCTTCTGGCCATTGTCAAGCAAGCCTGAACAAAGCATTTTGTAGTAAAAATTTGGTATACCAACCTTAAAATCGAACTATTCCTTGAAATTGAAGACGAATTCCACATTCTTTTTTGGTCTAATGCATGCAACATTTATTTAAACATTATAGGTAACGCCAGTGCAGAGGAAGACCTAAATTATTATTAATGCCCATTAGATGTTTGTATCATAATGAAATTCATGTACCGCTTTAGTACTCTCAAGTATGGCTTGTATAGAAATTGAATAAACGCTTGGAAACTTAATTTTCAACTGAGTTGTTAATTTTTCCTGTTAATCATTCTAGACTGAATGAAGTGGAAAACATATTTCCCAATAATAACATATAACAAAAACCTAGTTGCAAATAATTAATGTATATCAGTATTTTGGACATGGTATTTTAATGGAATATTGTTGTGATAAGTCGTGTTGTAAAATGTTTTATTGCTACTATCTTGGTTATTTGTAAACTCGAAGTGTTAAATGACATACACTAAGAAAAAACATTCTGAAATAAATAATGCCATACAATATGTAACTAAATTATTCAAAATATCTGTAAGTAAAACAAATTTTGATTTTTATTTTCTCAAGTGCATTTGGCTGCATTCATGTTGTCAAACCTAAATGCGCACCAAAGAAATTACAGGTGTGCAAAAACAAGTAAACACTTAATATAACTGCGAATTTTTTTTATTTCATACCCTAATTCACGAATAAAAGTTCTTGTTATCACCGAAACTGTCTACATTTCCCCCGACGAACAAAAAAATATATTAATGTTACCAGTAACGTTTTTAAAGATGTCTCTTTAAACTTACTTGTTCACCACAGACACTTGAAGCTTGGTTATGGAATCGGGATACTTCACACGTACAGTTTATTGGAATGTAATTTGGCCCCAAAATTATGTTATCACTGGATGGCAGATCGAGTGGCTCAACTCTGCCACAAAGTCTCACTTCATATTCAGGGATTCATGGTTATGAAAGACGACCAATGCAATTTCTTGCATAGCTTCCGTACAACACACGAGGTGTGGGTTATAAAGCCTGCCACCGGAAGTTGCTCTGCATGAGCCATTTCTGTCCATTCGATCCATTGCATGTATGTAAACTTGGCGTAGTGGGGTCGCTGGGCTCTGGTTTATCCAAGCACTTGCCAGAATTGTTGTGACGGATAGTGTGGTCCTGAAAGCAGATAAAAGTATTTCTCAGTCCATATATGTCAGAAAAATACGCAATCATTTTGGCGACTCATTCTTCCATTGAGACATGTTAAATTTGTCTAAATAACTTTGCTGTTTTTATGTTACTGCATCTGTGCAAAAGTCATGAAAACTTTCAAAAATTTCCACCTGTTCATTTGCAGAAAATTATGAGTGCCTTGAGATGAATGTAAAAAGTTTTTCTGATGACTAGTAATAATGTAGTAAAGTTTTGGCAAATGTTGTCAAAAAAACTGAGGAAAATGTGAAAAAAGTTGTGGGAAGTTGAAAGCAATCTAACAAAACGGAATACAGGAATTAAAACTCAGGATAACGATTACATTTGCAGAGTAAATCAGAAATATTTTTGAAAACAAATTTGGATAAAAATAAGAAAATTTCAAATTGAATAAACGCTTGGGAAACTTAATTTTCAACTGAGTTGTTAATTTTTCCTGTTAATCATTCTAGACTTGAATGAAGAAGTGAAAAACATATTTCCCAATAATGACATAACAAAAACCTAGTTGCAAATAATTTATGTAAGTCAGTATTTTGGACATGGTATTTTAATGGAATATTGCTGTGATAAGTCATGTTGTAAAATGTTTTATTGCTACTATCTTAGTTATTTGCAAAAAAAAAATTTTTTAAAAAGAAGCTGATTATAGAAAATGCAGTAACTCGAGGAAGTGAAATGACATACACTAAGAAAAAACATTGTTAAATAAATAATACCATACAATATGGAACTAAATTATTCAAAGTATCTGTAAGTAAAACAAATTTTGATTTTATTATGGTAATAGTTTTAGTTTGTAGTTTTCCAAAAGTGTAAACTTCCTTTCTGATAATTTTGTCAAATAAAGATCAATTCTTCAAAGCTATTTATAGAATTTACCTGAATCGAGTAAGTCCATGCTTGGTTACCACCAAGATTATGACACCGAATAAGTTTCACAGGCCCATTGGGTGGAACAGCATCCAAGCAAGTATCATCTGACATTATTTGGTTCCTTTTGGTATAGGCAAATACCTTAACAACGAAAGATAAAATAATTGTAGTACATATTGAACATTATTTGTATTACATCAAAAATGTGTTGGTATTTGGTTCAGGGTTGGCATAACTTTCTTACCTGATTTCCACCCAGCCCATGACAAATGCCAACGCCCACATTTTCGTTGCTTTTATGTCCTAATGTGTCTAAGCATGATAGACTATCAGCATTTTTGATCTAAAAGAAAAACATACATTTTCAATTTAAAAACTTCTTGTTGATAGCACAAATAACTATTCTGATTTTACAAATAATTATAAAACATTAATTGACCATAAAATTCCGTTTTGCTCCAAATTACCACTTTCACATTGTGGAATCCATAAATAGCACACCAGTAAATATTACATTGCATAAAAAACTAATCAAAAGTTTGTACGACCCAAAGTTGCACCAGAATCAGCAATACTGGACGAGTTACTTCTAATTTTGTATCTAAACTCAGTTGACAGACAGAAATCTTGATACATGTAATTGCTTTGTTCAACTGCATATAATGAAACATTGATTTAGTGCTTGTGATCAATAATTGCTCAATTCAGGTATTATTAATATCGAGAAATAAAAATTATAAAAATTTCCCTTCTAAAAAATTGCAAGATTTTTTCTGATTATCAAGGCTGTCCATTTAATTATAACATGTTGGAAAAAATCTGAAATACTGAGAATCAAAAGTTTAGATGTTAAAATAAAAAACTTTGTAAGGTGTTTTAAAAAATATAATCAATTAAAAAAATAGAAATGATAGAAAATTGGATTAATCTGGCAAAAAACAAGGAGAAAAGTTGCTTTAATTTTCCTGAGATTTTACACGTACCAACTTTCTTTTAATTTCGGAAACTTGCTGCACAGTCTTTCAAGTACTTGCAGCCACAAAAAGAGCATTGTAAATATCGGGCCATATTATGTCCTCATGCATTATTTGCACCACTAACCACAGGTGTACTTACTTCTCCTAGGTAATAGTAATCCAAGGGCATGTGAGATTCTGGATACACGTTTTCAAGATACCACCGAAAGCTTTTGCACTGCAGCTTCTCTCGCAAATCCTTGCGATATGATGTGTCCCCAACTTCTACATTGCGCGCTCCTAGAGAATGATGGAACTACTATTACGGGCTGATACTAGAAGGGATGATACCAATCTCTGGCTTATCAGTGATCACCATGTCAAATCTTTAGGCAAGGTAAGATTCAGATTCAGGAATTTTAGAGTGGACATACAGAAAGTAACTATTTTTCTATTTTCAGAAACTTGTTTGAGACATTAAAAGATTGAATATTTTCTTAAAACTGTTTAACCATTTGATCGATTCATGAAATAAAAACTTGAAATTTGTAAAATAAGCTTTGGAAAAATTTCATTTACAATAATGTAGCCTAAAACTCTCACAATGTCTTCATATTTTCTGAAAATATGAGCAATATCTCCGATAATCTTGATTTCATTATTGAATTCTTGACTTTATGATTTCCAAATTTGATGTGAATGTTCATGGGATTACCATTTCCTGAATTTTTCTAAAATTTCATTAAATAAGTATTGGCCAAGAATATCCTCATATTAACTGATCATAATTCTCAAACTCAATAAAATCTCACGATCTTTTCACTCCACGTAAATTTTTATTTTCAGTTTTGCAGCAATTCCTGAATTGCGCTGATATTATTTTTGCTTTTTAAATTTTCTGGTACCAATCCTCGAGGGGTATTTTATCATTTGTACATGTATGCCTTTATTAAATTTCATACTTGACCTAACATTTGCAAACATTTCAAGAAAAGTTCGAAAATAATCTCAATTTGAATAAAAACGGTCACCTTGATTATCTCATGAATCGATCCAGGCACAAAATAGGGCAAAAATAAAACCTCTATTTCACTTTATGTGAATCTGAACCCATGCAACGAGCCAGTGTTAACGTAAACAATTTGAAGCGAAACTGGCAACAGTCAGGTGCGTCCAGCAAGCGAGAAAACGTGTTAGTAACAGACGAAAATGAGTACCTGGATTAATAGCAAAATAAAAATCTTTCCACTGATCCAACCAAACATCAGCCAATCGAGCATTGTTATGGTTAACAATGCGGCTTGTGCCGCCGGGAAAAGTATAGGGCGTGGTGCGGCGGAATACATGGCCCACGTGGGAGCATGTTACCAGTTCCAGGGTCCCACCGCACATCCATACCTAGCCAGAAAGGAAACGAGAAGAACGAGAAGGACATGCTGTGAAAGTGAGGAATGAAGCCAAAAGAACAAGGTTCAGTAGGATGCCAAGCATGCAAAAGATATGCGTGGAATGAGATCAATTCATTTTCAAAGCAGATTGCAAGTTGCATAGAATTACACTATGGTCCCTACAATAAATAATTATTTGGGATGTCCAAAAAAATAAAATTATCAAAAACACTTTGATAGGCTAAGTGAGAGCAAAGGTGCTCTAATAAATGTAAATGAACGAGAATTCATACAAATTTATACAGTAGTCTAAAAAACGAAAACGTCGAGAAATAAACTAAACCTAATGTAACGAGGTGATCTAACACTGCATATGAAATATGCGGCTTTCAAAAATTGTGAGCATTTTTGGCGCAAATATTTTTTTTCAATTTTGGGTTGATTTTTTTGCTACTGTTTTGGCCCCATAATGTTCTTGTCAGGTTATCGTTAATCAAGTCAAATGATTAGCGACCTTAAATATCGTTTTAACATCCAGCTTCCGCACCCCAAAAAAGCAATACCAGCCACCAAATGTTAGAATAGTTGACGAGGTGGCATTAGAGCAAGGAGCAGAATACTTATCCAAAACGTATAAAAATAACTTGTCCCGATTCTTAACTACCTGGATTCATTTTATAATAAAAGTCTTTCCATTCGTCCAGCCAAACCTCCACAACTCTGGCATTGTTATGCATAATAATTTTGTGAGTACCACCAGGGAACTTATATGGTGAACGATCCCGGAATACATGGCCCACCCTGGAGCAGGGGATTATTTCCAGAGTTCCGCCACACATCCAGATCTATGATGGAAGCAAGGTGCAACATTCAAATCAGTAAGTAAACAATTGACGAAGGAAAGAGCAAACAAATGCAATCCTCGAAAAACAGGCATAACGGGCTCGACTGCAAACACGGAGTTGTTTGATGTTTTCTCCACCAAGGGGGATGTGAAAGCTGTCAAGTTTTGAATAACTCACTTTTACTCGTCTTGTATCTGGAAATCTGAAGTGCTTTCCAGATGCATGCGAAAGATTTTCATTCCTTTTATGTAATCAGTCCGATTTTTACCACCTACATGGTGGTGCTGAATCATTATTTAACTATCAAACTTTTGTTACGATAGTTAGAAAGCGGCACAATTAGCCCTTCCCAAAGAGGAAATTTCATAAATGGAGTAACGTATTTTTCACAATATAAAAACAGAATATTTAAGGAAAACATTGACCAACAACGTTAACAAATCAAAGTGCATGTATAACAAAACATAACAAAAATGTGTATTTTTCTTGTTAGTGAGACCGGTGAAAGCACATTTTCAAAATAGGAAAAACAGCAATGGAATGTTATTTAACTTAGACAAAAAGATGTATTTTGAGGTTGCAGAAAATTTTCTGTCTGCATAGGATCTACAGATTTCTTAATGCAAGGGTCGTTTGAAACATAAAAAGGGATCACGCACTGTGCTGAGCAACTATAAATGGGTTATAGATGTATGTAAAAAGTTATCCTACCCTAAATGACATTTCCAGGTTTTCTCCACCCCAAATATCCATCCCTTCATCATATTTGCCAATTTTTTCAAAATAATCCCTATCAATGGCAAACAGCCCTCCAGCCATCGTAGGTGTCCTGAAAAAGATTGAATTTTAAGTGAACCTGCAATGAGAAGAAACTAAGTAACACCTGATATAAATAAAAGTGCGAACAATACAAAAGTCATGCATTATAACAAAATTAAATTCAGAATTGATAAGCATTCAAAAATGTCAGCTGTTCTAGTTTCACTGTTCACAAATAGCCTCACATTACAAACATAGCTGCACATTATAAGTTGCCCAAAACGATATTTTCCCCTCCTTCCAAATTAAAAGTCGAAACGAAACCACCTGTTAGAAAGATAGTGTAGCTTTTTTGCATAACGAATACCTCAGAGGTTGAGTTCTGTCACCATTCCGGCGATCCATTTCTCGCTGGGGTACTCGGTACCATCTGAAATTCAACTTCCAGTTGAAACCACCCCAAGTCATGTCAGAAGCGGGAACATATTCGAATGTCTCATCGCTAATGACGTCAATTATAGGGCATACAACCCTCGTCCTGAAAAACAGTAAAACAGTATTTTGTAGTTCTGAGAATAACCTAAGAATATTTCTAGTACCATGAAATTAGCTGGGTCAAACCTGTCTTCCGCTAGCCTTGCTAGCAGAGGAGTGAGCCACCCAGTCGTGCACTCGCAGTGGGCATCTAGGAAAGTGATAACTTGGCCTCGTGATTTGGCTGCCCCTAATAAGCGAGCACGTATAAGTCCAGATCTACCATCCGTACGGTACACCTAGAATTAACCGTTAATAAATTTGGCTTTAGATATACATGTGAAAGTTTTCTGAATCTTAAAGCACATAATGAAATATCCTAGAGAATCCAGCAAAAATTGAGGGCTTATTTTTCATAAATATTTTAAAATTAGGAGTATTTTCTAGGAAAAACTGAAGAAAAAAAGCAAGAATAAACAAAATTTTAGCAAGATCAGGAAAGCTTTATATAAATAATTGACTTTCAGTAAAACTGGATAACTTTGGAACGTTCTTTGAAGATTTCAGAAATAAACTAACACTATGCAAAATTTGGATAAAGGTTGGCACATGAGACAACATGTCATTATCATTGGTAATCATTTTTTTTGAGATATTAAATGGAATTTTCTTCAATAATGAGTAATTACATACCCTGACTGGCACATCTAATTCGGACATGTAGTCTTCTAGTTTACGGCCCAAATAATCTAAAAAATGGTCGACAAAAATTAGGTTCATTTAAAATTAATATACTGTAAAGAACTCTTAGCAACGCATCAATATCATATTTTTGATAGGAGGGCAAACTTTCACACCTAACCCCGCCACAATTAATTTCACCACAATTTCATCTCGTTTCGTTGCAAGAAATTTCATAATCTGAATTTTCTCTTTAATCTTATTCCATGCCAGTGTTTTTCACAGGCACTGGTGTTGAAGATTTCTTTTTGTTAAAGATTGCAATTACCTCTTTCACTTGCGTCGTCAACTAGGATGATTTCTTCTAGAAGTTCTCGCGGAGAACGAATAATAATACTATGGACAGTACGTAACAGCGTTGACCACGCTTCATTGTGAAACACAATCACAATGCTTGTTTTCGGTAGCCTGTCTGGATATTCTTTATTTCTACACCTGGGCAAAACAATAAGCAAAAACAGAAATGACAACATACACTGAGACTTTCCTTATATCCATAACATTTGCTTGATATACTGGATTTTAAATTGCTTATGCCCGGTTACACAGATCTATTTAAATGTGGTTTCAACTTCCCCTAACCAGTAATGCTTATAAGCGGTTGCACCAAGTTCCATCAATTAGTCAATTTAGAAATTGGCACATGAAAAAATTGCCAATTAAATCCACAACTAGTAAGTTCATATTTCAAAAACACTAATTGAAGATTTTAAAAAAAGATTTTGTAAATTGGCATTCATAATGGAGCATATTTGTAATGAAGCAGCTGACTGGTTGGTTCATTTAAAAGTCTCGATGAAATAAGCATAATACTTAAATTACAATTTATGTCGCCAACTGCTACTTAAGGCTAAACAGCATATAACCAACGATTCAAAGCAGGACAAATTGGGAGACAAGAAGAATGGAAGAGAAGGAAGGGAGTTCAGCAGCGGGGAATTTTAGAGAAAACCTCCCATTTTCGGAATTACCATGCTTGGCCTGATAGCTTATTCCTTACAAAACATTTTTAGGTCCAAGTTTCTCCAATAGCTAGAATCGTTTCACAAGAAACTATCTTTTGGGATTATATCCAGGAAAATCATTAGCAGTTCTCGCAGAATGGGGAATTACAGCATAACACTCATCCCGTCATACTTACCCTTCCAGACGGACATCCGGCAGTGAGCGGTTCAGCGCAATCATGTCGCTGACCATCAGGTTGAACTGGTTCAGTTTGAACAGTTCTTTCATCTCATCCTCCTTGGACTTGGGGATGGTCACTGCCTTGCCCTCCTCGCCAGCCCACCGACCGGGATTCTTCCTTTCTGGCACATCAACCCACTCGAAGAGCTTATCTTCGGGGTAGTCATACTTCCACTTGGAGTCCTCACTCTGCTTCTTAAATACAAACTGTTTGCTGGCTTCAGGGCTCTCGCCCTCGGCTCGTTTGCTCCTCTCCGGGCAAGACCAACCCCCGGGGCACTCTGAATAGTACATGAGTAGCACAATGTCCACCATAAACCACACCAGCGATGTGGCAATGATGATTTTACACGTGTGCAGACGGAATTTCCCGAGAAACATTGTTGAGGAGGTAGCTGGCAGCGAAGCAACAAGTTGCTCCGTCTACACAAGGCACTTGGTGGTTTCACGCGATAACATCACAGTAACAGCGCTCGCTTCATGGCGTGGCACGGCATGGGAGGATTCCAAAAAAGTTGCGACACAGGAAGCCCTGCAAGGAAAAAATGCCCTAGATGAGAAAGATTCAACAAGAGCGGCTGATCGTTATCGATTTAAAGGAGAAAAAATAAAGTTATAATAGAAATGATGCGACAATGCGAATTTTTTCAATTGTTTTTTTTCAATTATTATCATCTAGAAATGTGAAAGATAATTCAAGAAATAGTTAAAACTACCTAATTTCCTTGAATTTCACTTTCCAAACATCTGCAGATGTTCTGCGTTATGGAAATTTTCTGCTGGGAAGTTTAGATCGAAATTATAACCCTCCACATTAATCATTAAATCGTACGTGCAAAAGTTGAGGCGTATTCACGAGCCCAGCTGTTTCGCGAGGCATCAATCGCCTAATCAACTTTGGGTGTGAAGAAAAACTAGCCTCGGGCTCAAGAAAGACCCAAGTTTGGGCAATTGCTCATTACGTGAAAGTGCTGAAAAACAGATTTCTACGGGGATCAAAGAATAATGATCCTGCATTTCCACCACACCCGAATCATCGCATTAAATCTGATTGTGATTCAGGCACTTTTAATATTGCCAAATCTGCGGAGCAAAGCCCCTAGCAAAAAAAAAAGGATCATTAAACGAGACTTGAAAGGCTCGGGAATGGGAAATGGGTTTCGGCCTTATTAAGTCAAAACCGGGGACACATTAAACCTTCATTAATTATGTGTGCTAGGAAAAAGATCGGTCTCCAAAGACAGATAGTGATAGGCTTTGCTCTGAATTCTATATTAAGAGGGTGGTCTACCAACTGTGCATTCTCCATGGGAGTTACGTCAAAGATAGGTTTTAGGAACAAAATGATAATATTTTCAATAAATGCTTTTCTACAGCTAACGACGGTGAATAACTTGGAAAAGCGAAGTTCATATTTTTCAATTGCCCAAGAGTACATTTTAAATTAGTTAAAATAAGTTCAATTTTACCCGATTGTCACCTGTTCCGCTCCGTATATAGCAATTGGCAAAATAATTGTCAAATTTGGAAGAAAAAAAATTGAGTGTTGGCATCTTTTTAGGGTGTGGTGGAAGATAAGGAGAGCATCAGATTTTCCTGAACATACAGTAGGCCTAAGTCACGGAATTAGAAGAAATAGAAAATGTTCAATTAAGTGTCCTAACAGTTAAAATGCAGCCAAGTTACTCGGTGTGGCCATACTGCTTCAAAAATAATGAAGCGTCTAGTACAAACCGGGAAGTACCACCTTAGTGGCAGTTTCAGTTATCCGTGTTATAAGTGAGATGAATTATTATGATTTATTGTGGGAGAATGACGTACGAGGCATTCGCGTGATAATTCAGGAATCTCCAATTTTACACCCAGTAGGCCCTATATACAGTACATGAAGGTGGGAATCATGAAGCAAAGTTTGCAATGTGGGTGCATGATCCTCGCGGAAATTAAAATAAATACATCTTTTAATATGCAATACAGAACCGCCTATTTGAATATTGGTCCTGACCGAGAAATAAAACGAGTAGGCTAAACAAGGATTTACCGGAATTCATGTCAGTTCCTATTTCGTAGATAGTGGAAGATTTTCAAGGTACTGTATAGTGTACCGGATCTAGTACAAATTATGACAACATGATGTTTGTTCGCAGCACGGACGTCATCTCCATCAGCAAGTAAGCTGCTTTCCAAAACAGGAATTTAAGTATGGACTTTCATAAATACCACAATTCCACCCAACCTTGGTTTTGTGACAGATATATAACTCCTCCACAATGTCATTTAAAAAGATTTAACCGTCTAGATGTAAACAACAATGTGAAAAACGCTAAGTTGTGTCACTGAGTCTGACCACTTTGAAAATCACTCCACAACAAATTATAACTATACGGATGTTTCGCATTACAGCTGACATAACATGCAATCTCGAGGTTCGCAGACTGACATAAATCGCAGTTCTGGTAAATTGTATGCGAGACTTCCTCGAAGAACATGAGGAGAGCTGAACTCAAGGACATGTTTATCTCAACTTTCTCCAAACAGTATGTTCACAATAAGCAAACCAATGAAACTGACAACATAATAAAAAGGGTGATAAGTTGTATCAGTAAATCAGGAAGTTAATCCCAACATACGCTCGTACGTTAAATGTTTACTATTAAAAGCTCAGGGTTTCGAATAGTCTTTATACAAAAACATACTGAGCATCTTATAGGAGTACCATGGCCAGCAAACCTTCTTCCCTTGGTGTTTACCACTTCTTGACCAAACGTACAGTCAGCTGAAACTGCCATTCGTTTTTTTTACAATGGTTTGAAGAAAGTTTTTGAGAAAGTTTACCTATTTGCTGAAACATATTTGTTTCCTGTTTGCTACAGAATTCAGTTGTAAACAACGCACATTCAGGACTTCCTAATCGTGTAAAATTTGGACTCAATCTACAATTCCTAAAAAAACTAATTCAATTTTCGGAAAATATAAATAAAAAATACATTTTATTAGAAAAACTTTCAAATTTACCCTATTTTAGCGATATTTTTAGAACACTAGTTTGATCGAGATTTGCAAATTTGTAGAAAATCGTCACAAGGACTGAGAAAAACTGAACAAGTTCATGGATTGTTTGACACCTTGCATGGCATTTATGGCACGT
The DNA here is from genome assembly GCA_034698745.1 of Megaphyllum sjaelandicum. Taxonomy (NCBI): domain Eukaryota; kingdom Metazoa; phylum Arthropoda; class Diplopoda; order Julida; family Julidae; genus Megaphyllum; species Megaphyllum sjaelandicum. Next base: position 7,928 of record JAQGBX010002357.1, on the reverse strand, counting down.
TTACCTGCGAATAATTGCGCATTTGTTTTCGCTTCATCAACTAAAAAAAATATGCGAATCATTACCATATACACGATTAAAATGCTACGGTTAATTTAATAAGTTGGATCCAAACACTAAAAGGTTAATTCAATTAGGAACATCAGCGCGGTAATATGACATTCTCACAGAAGGTGGTCTTGCAGAAAACAAGTCGAATTTTATACATTTAGCATACGCCAGGCGGAGGTGCATATTTAAGGTGCAATCCCTCGCCAAATCGCAAAATACCTACTGTATTAAGTTTTTTTTCCACAGGGCCCCAAAATGTTGATCAGGAATATATGTATTGGTAAATTCCACACGATTTTCACAATTAAAGAGTACAACTTTTTTGTACGAGCAGTCTCAGCTCCTATGCACAATAATGGGAATCTTCTTTTAATCATGGTCAAATTAAAAGCAAACTACTGAGAAATTCCACTTGGGAGGTTTTGATAACTTTCATGTTCAGTGCAAATTCTTTATTGTAGAAGGTGCAAATGATTATTGTTGTTGATGAGCATTGTCAACCAGTTTTTTTGACAGGTAAATGAACTTTACCACTTTTATTTGGTTGACACAACTCTTAGCACCTGCTCCTATAAGTTATACAGCTTTTACAAAGTATTGACAAAAACACCAATATTTGTTTTAGAGGTGACTAAATAAACGTCATAACACTTGCGCCTGAACTTTAGAAAACGTAATAAATGTTGGTTTGATTACACGCCGCCAATCTCTTCAATTCAAAACATTTTCAGAAAAAAAAAATCAATTTTCCATTCCCTTGAAAGTGATGAGAATTTGATATGTACTGTATACTGATGACTCAAAAACCATCTTCCCGTCATTACAGAAATCTTAAATTAAAAACTCATTTTGGAATGAATACTGATGACTCAAAAACCATTCACTGGACTAAACATCATTGTAAATTCCAAAAAAGGATAGAAAAAATTAAATGAAAATGCAGCGCCAGAAACAGAAATGTCGACTGATGGCATCGATATTAGAAGTATTTTATTACGATGCCAAATGAAATTGCACAGATCCTAACCAAGAATTTGGTATTTCATTATTGGTATGCAAATGTAGACGCCATGTGGATTTTGTTTAGGCGTCAAATATTCAGCTTGGTGAAAGTTACCACGTTTTCACCATTCTTGCATTCCTTGAAGCTAAATATGTTTCCAGCTCAGTGCTGCTTGCTTCAGCACTCACATTTTCTGCTAAAATTGTAGATAAATGGCGTCCTCACCCTTAAGTTTTTCCTACTCCAAATTGTATGGGAACTTCGTGGATTTCAAGGTCAGCCCATGAAGCCGAACAAAGATTTTCAGAAAACTAATGGTATTATTCTCACATAAAGGAAAGCACGCTTTGATGCTCTTGCAGGAGGACGTTTCAATTCTGCGTTCAGCACCAAAATCCAAACGGTCAAAACATCTGAATTAGACAAATGACCTTAATACGGAGATGATTCTTGAATCATCCGACTAATTAGAAACATTTAAAAGCTTCAATAATTATAGCGGACATCTCCGAAATGAGGTAACGATTCAAAAAGTGCATCACTTTGTCCTAATTTCAGTCAGCGTGCAACAAAAGCCCAAAATTAACGCTAAGTATTCCTGACTGTGAAAATACTTGCAATATACTTCGAGGCAAAGACAATTTCACTTTTGATTGTCCTTCTCCAGTATCCATTTCTTGAAGATAATAGGCAGCAGTACTGTGTCAATGCGCATTGGTGTTTGTGAAACTGAGAAGGCCTGAACAGAAATTGTTTCAAGCACGTCAGCATCTGCGTTCCCATGAAATTAAACCTTAACAACCTAAATTACCGTTAAACGTATGTAATTTGAGTGTAACAAAAAGCTTTGAATGTTGCAGTAGGTAAGTCAGCACGATAATTTCGTAAGCGTTCATTTCCCAACAATCGTTTTGCAGGAGCCCATTCCCACGAGGCACTCAATTGATGCACCTTCGCAGTTTCGCCATGTCGCAGACCGCTCATCTTTGATGTTCTTGGATCGCGCGAAACTGCTATAGGACCTAACCAGCACGCCTTTTTTTGAACAGAACAGGCTAAACGCCCCCTTCATCATTAATTAATTAATTAATTCATTCATCACATAGTTGTGGAAAACTCGCGAAATAATACAAAAACTATAACTAGAATAAACGCAGGAATTAAATAAAAGCTCAATTTAAAAACATAATAAAATTATACAGTACAAACTATACAGTTACATTTTAAAAATTAACTTGCGTAAGTTTCAGAAAGTTTTGCAAAAATTTAATTGATGCAATATTATAAAGCGTACCTATGCAAATTTGAAATACACGTTTTTTGGAAAGTACCCTCGCGTAAATTTTGACAACTCGGCAAATTCACATTTGGAAATTTGGACTGAGAACACCGACAGTTAACTTTCATGTCATGTAAGTTTAACAATTTTTGTACTGGAGGCAGATAAACCTAAAACCTTGTCTTCAAGTTGTAAAATTGGGGTTTAGCACGGAGTTTTCACATTTGTAACCCACCAAAATTTGGTCCGCGATCCATGGAGACCACAACCTACAAAATTATACATATGAAACAGATAAATCGTGAAGCTATGTCTAAGTCAGCAAACCTTGAAATGAACTAAAGGAATGATAAGTAAATGGAAGCCAAGGCAAACAACCTAGCCTTATATTGTAATATGACATGCACATTTCCAAGGATAATATCAGCCATAGATAGCCATCAAGTCTAGCCCGTCCATTTTCTGGTAACGACAGACCAAAGCTCTGGAGGCTAACATTTCCAATATTTCACGCAAGTTTCTTAATCATACGTTTCATGAATCTTGAATATTCCAAATATCTTCACACCCCCATATACGAGCTCGTATGCCAAAGTAATCAAATTCACAATTGTAGATAAATTAAAATTAATATGCAGGCCCTATTTATTTTTGTATTCTTAATTGTACATGTACAGCATATTTCTATGCTAAACATACTCATGGATATACAGGGTGCCCCAAAGACATACTGTCATTCATAGATTTATTCAAACCTCCCCCCCCCCTTGTATTTACTCTCAACCTTTGGCCTATTTATTATTAAAACATTTAAATGCCTTCATTTAAAAAAAAGTAATTTGGAAAAATTAAAAATCATCTACAGTACTAAATAACGTTTTTTTCCGTCGATTTCCTTGGATTGTCGCCATTTTTTTTTTATAAACTATAAAATACAAACTTTTCATAAACAAATTCATGTATTAAACCCAAGGTAAATGATTCATTCTACAAGGAGAAAATTTTTGAATTTATAAAGCCTGATTAAAACGAAATATGTTCTAACAATTTTTGCAATGTAGATCGCGTTTATGATACATGTATATCGAAATTGCAACGTTTAGTTCGTACCCAAATGAATCAATTTATGAGCGTTTCGGAGAGTTAACACAGTCAGCTGTTATTCAGCTGTGTAAACTCGAAAACCTTTGCAGCCAAAATGTAACTGCCATAATTAAGTAGTTGCTACACTCATGCACAAATGTCATATCTAGCAAGCGATAAAATGAAAATTTATTTAAAGATTTTACTAAACAGTTTATAGTTATTAGATTCTCAGTCGAAATTTATGATGGTAAAAGTTAGAACATTCACCAAACTACAGTATGTACGGTCAGAATTGAATATCATATCAGACAAAGATATTCGTAAAGTATTTTTGCGACAATACATGTTCTAGCATATCTTTTGTAATTCACCAGTTTTTGGCATTGTAATGAATTACAGAGCAAGGTTGCAACGTTGTAACAGGAACACTTTCGCCTTGTGTTCGATGGAAAGCCAAGCCTATGCGGATATTTTGATTAGGCATTATATTTGATGGCATTCACTTGCCATCAAATTTTGAATTGAATTGAAAACCTTTTGTGAAACTAAAGTCAACTGTAAAGAATCTCTCAAAAAGGTCTACATACATGCATAGTACAACCGTGGCAACCCAACCTTGCAGGTTTTCATTTCCAGCAGCCATAATGTCTTTTAGTCGCTGTTCAACTCCACCTTAACACCTACATGTGCAATGCTAAATTAGCGAGGACATGTGAAACTGATGGATTGCAATGTGCAGAAAAACACAGGTAGTGAACAGATACAGTTTGGAACCCAACAATTTAATGACGTGGGTATTTTAAATACGCCTCTAGAAACCGGTTAATCTAGACTCGCGTTGTTTGATCAGCAAATATGTACCCTTTTGAGAAAACGTGTCGGTATTTTATGGTAAGAAATTGCATTCAACTTTCACCGATGCAACCGGTAGCAGCTAGGTATTCCACTTGAAATTCAACTTTTTAGAACCAGATAGCAATAAGCCAAACTTTCAGTCAAGTTATGCTTCCAAAGTACATGTACCTAAGCAGTGCATTCTGAATTATCTCTAGATCAACAGCGGGCTATGCGTTTTCTACAAAATGTGCATATTACTTAATTTCATTACAAAATACATGTATTTTAAGTTGTTTCCCTGGTGTCTTGTTCTTCCCCCTGGGTTTTTGTCTGAAATTTTCAAGTTCATTTTGAGTCAGCAGGTCTTCTTGCACTTGGTCTCCACTGAGTCGCACGCTTAAACTTGGCTGCTCCTAAAATTCAATGGCAGATTTTACAAAAGTCATTCCCAGTGAATAAAATAAACGATGCTTTTACAAACAACCAATATTTGTTTAGGAATGATGTTTGAAAATTCGCTGTGGAATTTTACGGCAACTGAAAATAATAATGCGCTTTCAGTTTTCTAGCATGAAACCTGAATGTTCAAGTATTGAGAAAGCTACTATTTATATTCGTATACTGTGCTAAAAAATTCGGTCTAATGGGGAAATGCCACTGACTTGGAATGTTTTTGTAGCCTATCATTTAAATGGAATGTGGAACGAAGCGGTTTTTCATTCCACCTGCATTCGGGATAAATAATTTCCTGTTGACTTGTATTAAATAAAAATACTGAAAGGTAAAACCTCTTTGCTGTCTACATTCAGGTGAAATATTGTTTCCGTCTAATAATGATTTCTCTGATCAAATTTCTGATTTGTTGCAGCGAAATTGTCCTTTTCTGGATAAATCCAAAATAGAGACATTTAAAAAACTGTTTGCGGTTATTCAGAAATAGCATCACTTGCGAAAAATAAGTTTTTCTTTGTGAATTACATGTATGTAGTTCACATGTAATACAGGTATTTTAAGGTAATTTATTGATCAACAGTAATTAAACACAAATGTTTTAGATGAAATGGAAAAGTATTGAAGCTAAAAGGATATTTCAAAAATTGTGTTACAGTGTATACATTTTGATACAAAATTGCGTCATGATAATACAATTTTTCTATTAAATATAAATATAAACTCGTTCTGTCTATTACTGCTTATTTAGTAATTTATTGTCTTTGTCAATATGCGTTTTTCCTGCTATTGCCTAACTTTATTTAAACTATTTGAATAACTTTTCAGGTGAGTACAGATGGATAATTGGTAAATTAATTATATTTAGGCCTATATTAACTTCTGTTAGCATAACTGGGCACAACAAATGATATGCTATATTTTATTAAATCGATCGCTGTCTACTTAGCTACAGTATTTAAAGTTTTGCTCTTTTGTCTCTTCAGATCTACTATAATAGTTTAGCAATGGAAAGTCAAACAGGAACTACGCTGGCTTTATACTGTAAATCTGTAATCTACCCAATTAATTCTGTTCAACATGCATATACCCGCTCGTATTTATTCAGCTTTTCACAATAGGATTAAATGAATACCATCACAGGTGTCTGGTCCCATATGAGTCACAAATTCAACAGAAATTGAAGGTACTGGCATTATTCAGTTATCAAAAGCCAAATGTATGGTGTGCCAGGTGTGGTAACTTATAATGGCTTTTGTAATGTAGGCGTTTCAGATCGAGACAATTCAATTTTTACAAAACAGATAAGAAGAGAACTAATTGTCACTGTTTCATTACCACCGGAATGTGAATTTAATTTTGCCATTCATCAATCCATTTGAGGAATGTTAAATGAGACGCCTGCAAATGTTGGGATTTTTTTAATTACAAGCTGCAAGATGGAAAGCTTGAATTGCTGCACCAACAACCTATGACAGCTGTATATTTTAGTACCAAAGGCATATTATAATACTGTGCCAAAGGTTTTCTCACCAGTTCACATATTCTTTCAATTCTCAATTGGCCTACATGTATTTGCAAATGGCTGATATGGGAAACATCATTGTATGAGAGAGCAGAAGAGCAGATGTGCTGAGCAATATTCGTCAATACAACTAAAATGAATAGCCATAAAGAGGTAGTTTTTATGCGTCATGCACGTTATGCAGAAAAGTTAGGGAGGTCCAGCATACAGCAATACAAAATATTGCAAAAATGTCCCGAGTGTTTGGCTAGGCACTGACGACTTAGTCTCGACATTTGTCACTATCAAGTTCAAATCCTTGATTATGGTGTAAAACCCTATGAAATGGTATGCAAAGAAACGTTACGATAAATACTTATTTAAGTGGCATTTGTCAGGCTGTTTTTGCTGACAATATGTTAATTTCCCCAAGTTGTCCTTTAACCCTCATTCCACCTCCCCCCCCCCTATTCCAAAGTTTGATATTTAAGCCACTGAATGCATTTAGAACAAGCAAAAAATAAACCACGCTTTCTCAATACTTTGCGGCTTAATCGAGTGTTACCGGTTTACATTGTTGTAAACATAAAGAATGTAGGACACCTGCAACGATTCCAAAAATGAAAAATGCTGCAATAACATGACGTAGAAAGGAGTACCTGTGACGCCCAAAGCTTCAGTGCTTTTTTAATTGAATTAAAAATCATCCTATTTTGGAATATGAGGCGATTTTCACATTGGGACCATTTATATTTCGTTCAACTTATCCATTCTTCAATTGTATCAAAGGAGCCCAGAGCGACTGTCAGTGTTGCCATTACCATCTGACACGTCGATATTCGATCAACACTGCACTAATTCTAACGAAACGATTTCTTGCTAGGGAGGTTTTAAAGTTATTCGTCTCATTTTGGTTCAAAAAACGAAGATTCACAAGTGCTCGAATGAGGTCAGTCAGTGGTAAAGGTGACCAGAAGGTTGGTACCTGTCAGTACCTACACGAATTTGAACCTGTTACCTACTGCGTTGACCATTGGATCATCAACAAAAATGTGGTCAAATCGAGCAAGCTACGTATAGCCTACTGTTCCAATGTGACTACTACGACCTCAGAGGTTCAGATACCCTACATTATAACCTTTAAAATTAGGCCAAGATGTTCGCATGTCCATCCATCAGCCTTCATCAGACTGGCCAACAACCAACGTACAACACCATCGCTTAGCAATTTAATTCTCACCCGGTCTCACGCACCCACCATGTTTTCTTGCCCATTCTTTGAACGGAAGGTGTACATGTACATAAACTAGCCATTTCTTACTTTTTTTCTCAAAAGTTTGCGGTGCAACATGCATCCTGCGTGCACGTGAGGCCACGTTGACGCCCGCGTCCTCCGCAGTTCGAAATCGACGAATCTGGAGATATTCTCCATGCGATAAGGAGATCGAGAGCAAAAAGAAGTACTTAAAGATTACTCACTCGAGAGCAGGTGCTCGCAGATCAGCTAACCATGTCCACTGGAGACAAAAAAGACGGAGATAAGAGCGAGGAGCACCTTCGTTGGCAACGCCACGAAGTAAATGGCTGCCAGAATCGGCCAACGACACACCTGCTCAAACCGCGAAACGGACCAAAGTCGGATAGCTGAAGGGACGAAAATCGCAACTTTATCCTCCGCACGCACAACAGAGATTGACGCATCGACTGAATTTTGGAAA
>JAQGBX010002356.1:0-20746 GCA_034698745.1 Megaphyllum sjaelandicum | reverse complement strand
ACCGATGGTTTGCCCGCTGGTTGGCGCTAGTGGTAAAAAAATTATCCTTCTTAATTTAAAAGTTTTGTTGTGTTTCTAGCCTTAGTCTGCAATACCACTACGCGACACTGGTTCAAAACAGGTTGGCAAGCAACTGGAATAAAATCCACCCTGCTCGTACCCCATCTCCATCGATTCATATTTTAAAATATTTAAAAGTTTAATTATTGTCGATCCACAATGTTCAATAATAAGACGCGTCATCGCGACTTTGAAACAACAAACAACAACGAGGTTGAGCGACGTTGATAATTGTTGAAAAACTGCGCGTGTATAATTGAAGGCTCGCTTGCGAAATCTTAAAACGATTGTCTATACGGAACAAGGGCAACAATATGGAAAATTTAGAAGTTTAAAAGTTAAAACACAAACATATTTGGAGCGAGTTTCCTATCGTATAATGAACCGAAAAGCTAAGAAGTTCGTGTCAGTCAATGATTTGGCTCAATTTCGTGCATTGTATTTACCCGGGTGGTTGACGTCAACCGAATTTCGACCGAGGAAGGGATCAAAAATCCACGATTAAATATTGATCGAGGACGTGCATGTATAGCGTGATCTCCGCATTCAAATTTAAGCACATTTTGCCCCTCGACTGATATTTCGGAACGGAACTGCGCAAGCTCATTAATAAGGCGATTCTGCGCATAGTCCTGTCATCGAAAATGACATTCCCTCAAAAAATGTTGCCTCAATTCCTTTCAACCTTACACGATCATCGATCATTTCAGATGACAGTATTTTTGCTTAGAAAGACGTCCACAACATTTGATTTTTCCGTGATCATTCTGGGCATATACGTTCATTAATAATCATGTCAACTATAATGACATATTACCTCCAGTAATGTTGCGCGATACTCCTTCGACCATACCCGAACATCGATCATTTCAAATGGCATTATTTGTGCTTAGAAACACGTATGTGTATACAATGTGTACAGCAATTGACTTTCCCTCGATCATTCCGCGCATGCGCCAGCACGTAGTGGCCCAAATTGGCAATACGTTCGTCAATAATGCCATCACTTATAATGACATTACCTCCGAGAATGTCGCGTTTATTCGATTTCGTTACATTTCATTAACCTTACACGATCATTCGAAATGACATTTCATTTAAAAACGCTGTCTCCGCGTATAATAGTACTGGACGACTTTCCCTCAATCACTCCGCGCATGCGCATGGGAAGGAGGGGGTGAAGGAAACCTACAAGATCAATACTAATGACCGGATTACTGGCGCGTGCAACCCGTACAAGCATTACTAATGACGTATTAATCCACCACTACGCCGCTAATTACCAAACTACGCCCCAGTAATGATGCCAAAATCGGAATTTTCATTATTCGTACTCATCTTCGATTACGTCAAAGAAAGTTGGTAGTTTTATGGCCATCGTATTATAAGTAAAAAGCGCGTCATTACCGAGCCAATTAGCAGCAATTGACACTCCGGGATAAAAGGAATGACTAGGTAGCTAAGACAGATTGTCTAATTAAAATTGCTCAATCGCACTTTCGAGGGATTAGAACCCCGGCCTCTGCTCGACTAATTCCCATCGGCCTTCGAGCGATGCCAAAACAGCACAAATGCCACGCAACACAAACGCTTTTACGAACACCGCATTTGCACTTACGTAACGAAAGCGTGTTACGCTAAGCTTTCGATTAACGATATACTAAGGGTACTCAGGCACAAGCTTTTACGAATGGTACTTTCGGTAGACTCGTGAAGTCACGTGTGCAGCAAAAGGAATGCACTTGCATTTTGCACTTTGGGTGAATCTCTGACTCGGTTTTCAGCAGGGGTACTCAGACAGCAACTTTTACGAATGGTACTTTTGACAGTCATTAAGTCACGCGTGCAATAAAAGAAATGCATTTTTCACTTTGAGTGAATTTCTGACTTGGTTTTCTCCAGGGTACTCAATCGGAAGCTCCACGTGTAGGGGTACTCAGTCAGAAGAATCACGTGTATTCAGTCAGAAGATTTACACGAAGAAAACTCCGGCAAAACCTTTAACTTGTAGGAGTACTCAGTCAGAAGCTTCACGTGTAGGACTACTCAGTCAGATGCTTCACGTGTAGGAGTACTCAATTACAAGTTTCACAAGTGAGAGTAGTCAGTCAGAGTTTTACGTGTAGGAGTACTCAGGCAAAAGCTTTACATGTAGGAGTAGAAGTAAAAAGCTTCACGTGTTTAGCTGCTCAGGCTGCAGCTTTACGAATAGCCTTTTTAGTAGTCATGAAGTCACGTGTACAGCAAAAGGAATGCATTTAGCAGCTCGAGTGAATTTCTGACTTGGTTTTCACTAGGGGTACTCAGTCAAAAGCTTTAAATTTGGGGGTAGTCATGCAGTGACAGGCAGAAGCTTTACAAAAATGCTTACACGAAACGTGAATAGCACATTTTCATTTCCTCGTACTATTTAAGAGACCCTAATTTCCTGATTTCCTATACATGTAAATGTTTTGTCTCCTCGCTACAAAAAAAGTTTAAAATGTACAAAGTTTTCCGGTAACATATTGCATATCGACCGCGTCATGAATTTCGTACATACAGTACTGTACATGTACGATGAACGCGCGATACGTAACGAACTCATGCAGTCAGAAGTGCAAACTCAGCGGGAGACAAAAATGAGGACCAACCGTAGCGAATCGACGATATTTTTAAAATAAAATAACAATATTGATACGATGCTTAAAAATGTCTAAAACTCGCCAACTAGCGCCAAAGGTTGCTTTGATAACGGCAAAAAACGAAATCTAATCTTGTTGAAAATGGATCGATAAACGTGACAAGTAAACTAAAAAAGAACTATCTAAGTGTACTCTAAAACTATTGACACGAATATTAAATAGCCGAGAAACGCCTGACATTTCTCGACAATACTTTAAATCCAAATGCATTACTATTCATTATTTTTCGTGAAACAGGCTCATGTTTTCAGAAAGGAATTAAGACGGTCATGGCCGTTTCATTCATTATACATGTACTGTAGGAACTATCCCAGCATTCGTCTGAAGATATTGTGGGAACATGTGCACGAACAACACGGGATTCGTCTTATCGAGGTTCGACCTACGTAAAAAGCGTGCTAACTATTAAAGCTGCTGGTTTAAAGTGTCCTTATTCCTAGAACCAATCTTGTTCGTTGGCTACTTTTTGTTTATCTTATAAACGATTAAAATGCGTGCAGTTCAACGGCCTAGTTGCAGTTTTGTATTTTTTTTTTATTTTCGATGATTGAAATCTTATTCGCAACACTTTTGATAGCCCGTAGACGCTCAGACGGTCAGACCTGGACGGGTCAGTTGAGAAATGGACGTTGAAAGTGCGAAAGATGGTGAGAGAAGTGGACGTTGAGCCCCCATGAATTTCATATTCAACTTCCCTGACTTTTCTAGGTTTTTTAATCAGATTGTGGTGACCTAAGACGATGTCAAAATTAACATACGCCAATGTTATCCACGATTTTGTAAAATCGACACAGGACAATATTCAGCCTGTTGAAAAATTTACTAATGACAATTTTGACAAAATTACATAATTAGCATGAACTTTTAATTATCATTTTTTTTTTTGAAAATTTGACGTGAATTTTTTTTTTTTTTTTTGAAAATGTGTCATAATTAGCATGACTTTTTTTTTGAAAAATTTCATTAGGAAAATGCAGAAAATTGTGAAAATTTCTACTCTGAAAAACCTGGAAAAGTTAGAACTTAACAGCTCAGGATCCATTTTTTTTCCAGCACAAATTTGCAAACGTTTAATTTTTCTCGAGCATAACCTCGCAAAATGTTCACCCTTTTCCGAGGTCAGTTTTACAAATTTTTCCACGTTTTCCCAAGTACAAATCTTCATCAGCCTTCGAGGAAAAATTTTCAAAATTTCACAAGTTATCCAAATTTTCCGAATACAGTATTTTTTAAGTTTCGGACGTCCGAATGGGGGGAGGGGGGGGGTCTTGATTTACCGGACATAATGCGGACAGGGGGCAGGGGGAGGGAGCCCAATTTTGGGAAAATTTTGAGGACGTACTTTTTGAATGGCCCAACCAGGACATAAAGAGTGTCACAATCAAAAATTGAAGAGAAAAGTACAAGGTAGTTGCCTGGAACGTTTGCACCTTGATTTTATTGCTGTTATTCAAATATATGGAGGCGTGAGCGAGCCATTTTGGTCTCGCTCTGATATCGGAAAAGTTGTTCTGACAACCTGAGCCTGTTTTGTTTTAATCTCATTAATGCGAAGCCCTTTTTCCCGTTTCGCCGTCTCGATTGTTGTTTTACGTTTTCGCGTTATGCCAGGACATGATTTTATGTCACGTCTACTTCGAACAATTGGCCAACATTTTGGATCAGCTCATATCTTTTTAGACCACGAACGAGTATAGGTGCCAAAAGAGTTGTCACATCGAGCCTCCATTGTTTACGAGTTTGAAAATTAATAATCGAAGTACTGCGGTCGAATCTCGAGGAGGTTGTCGTAAGGTCGGATACTTATAATATTATAAGACAATTTGGCGAAATTATCAACATATTAAGAGGATAATTTTGCCGAATTTTCAACATATTCAGAGGACACTTTTGCAAATTTATCAGAATACAATTTTGCAAAATTATCAAAATACAATTTTGAAAAATGTTCAACATATTCAGAGGACATTTTTGCAAATTTATCAGAATATAATTTTGCAAAATTTTAACCATATTTAGAGGACACTTTTGCAAAATTATCAAAATACAATTTTGAAAAATGTTCAACATATTCAGAGGACAATTTTGCAAATTTATCAGAATACAATTTTGCAACATTTTCAACACATTCAGAGGACAATTTTGCAAAATTGTAAACACGTTCAGAGGACAATTTTGCAAAATTTCAAACATATTTAGATAACAATTTTCAAGGTCAATTTTACAAAATTTTCAAAGGTGAAATTTACAAAACTGTCCAATTTTTGACCCTATATCCGAGACAAAATTAGCACAATTTCCACCATTTGCGGAGGATAATTTTGCCAAAGGTTCAGTATATTTCGGAGACAAAACTGCAAAAGTTTTCGCATTTTCAGGGGTTAATAAATTTTTTAAATTTTTTTAGAATTTTACACGCTGTCAATTTTACGAAATACATGTATTAAAAAAAACTACGTCGATTTTGCAAAATTTTCTAAACTGTCATAAGCCAATTTCACGTATTTTAAACATTAGCAAAAGTGTGAAAAATAATATGAAATTTTAAAAAAATGATATTTATTTTTAAAACTTTGGTAATACAGTTACCGCGAAAGCCGCTTAAATCGACCACGTTGGTTCCAGCGGTTTTGACCGAAATAAAATGGCTGACCGAATTAAGCGGTATTCACTGTAGGCTACTGCATTCCCAACCCTTTGAGGCTGACTAGAACATAGCAGCTGATTTTCTGCTATAGTAGGTCAAGAAAAGTAATTTCTCATTCGGAGACCTTGGAAAACTGAAATGTCATAAACGAGCCATTCATTCTCTCCATGCAATGCAGTTGTAAAAAAAAGGATTCACCGAGTTATCTCTTTTATAACCTCAAGCAAAAGTAAAATAGAACAACGTATTTCAAAAGTGGATCCTTGGGGTTGAAAAAGCAAACAATTCGTCATTCAACAAAACGTAATTTGTTTACGAAATTATACTTCGAAGGGTACGTGTCCGCCATCATGTTAACAAAACGGCTTTGAAGATTTTAATGAAATGTTTTCGAAAAATTCTTCCAAATCATTCCTGAACATATCGACATTTTTTCAAATTTTACAAAATTTTGCTGATCAAACATTTTACGAAAAAAAAAAAATTTTTTTTTCTTCTTTTTTTTTTTAAAAATCTACCGAAATTTTTAAAAATTAGCGAAAAATATCTCGTGAAGTTTTAAAATAGTTTGCAAATTTTTGCTCGGAAAAACGCGAAAGATTTCCTGAGTTGGTCATCGGAAACTGTTGAAAATTTCGCAACTTAGTCCTCTGAAATTGTTGATCATTTTGCAGGTTTGTACTGGGAAAGTTTCAAAAAGTTTGCAAATGGGCCCTGAGCTAACCAAGCAGAAGCATTAATAATTTGGGTAGTCACAACAGTAATCCGTTGAACTTCCCAGACATTTCCCAACATTTTCAACTTCCCTGACTTTTCCAGATTTCTCCAGGAACACTAAAAAAACTGATTTCGGAACCTTAATGATCACCCCTCGTAATTAACCCCGTTATCAAACGACTCGAAAGGCCTTCTAGAAGTTTAAAAATCCCCAAAGCTAATTAAAAAAAATATAACAATTGGGTCAATAGACAAATACTCGAAATTTAAGTAGAGCAATCGACTCCTCGAAACTGTCTCGTTTATCGGCTGATAAGCGAGTACGCCACGAGTTTAGATAAGGTCTACCTACAACAGGGTTCCCCCAGAAATTTCTTTTTTAACTTCTCTGACTTTTCCAGGTGTTAAAATCATTTCCCTAACTAAAGACAATATCAAAAATTGACTTATTTTGCAAAAACAAATTGAATGAAAAATGTGGAAAATTTTACGATTTCGTATTCGGAAAACGTGGAAAAGCCTGCCATTTTGTACTCGGAAAATCTAGAGAATTTTTTGCAAATTTGTACTTGGACAATCTGGAGAATTTTGCAAATTTGTACTCGGAAAACCTGAAGAATTTTGTAAATTTGTAATCGGAAAACCTGAAGAATTTTGCAAATTCGTACTCGGAAAACCTGGAGAATTTTGTAAATTTGTACTCGGGAAATCTGTAGAATTTTGCAAATTTATACTCGGAAAACCTGGATAATTTTGCAATTGGTACTCCGAAAACGGGAAATTTTACAATTTTGTATTCGGAAAATCTGGATAATTTTTCAAATTTCTACTCCGAAAACCTGGAGAATTTTGCAAATTTCTACTCTGAAAATTGGCCCTGCATGAGCTAAACATGTAGAAACAATAATTTTGGATCGCAACAACATGACTACGTTGAATTTCCCTGACTTTTTCAAAATAATCCATTCTTCCCTTACTTCCGCCAGACGTTTTCAAGTTCCCTGACTTTTCCAGGTTTACCAGGTCTGGGTGTACCCTGGCTAAGGTCTATAATTTCAGATTTACGACCGAACAACTCCAAAATAAACTATAGCACTAAACTAATACATGTATAATCGTTGCAATTACTCGTTATAACCTTCGCTGTTTAGAGCCAACCAGTGAGCTCAGGATGCTTAAGTAATTTCCAAATTATTCTCCAATTACGAGAAAATCCCACTCGTGTAAGATTCCCCTTACAAAGTGCTTCAACCCCCAACTGATGCAACTTACTCAACGCCATCGGATTAAGCAATTGCTTACTCGGCAGATTTTCATCACGTGACATCATTTACTAACGCGTGTCAAGAGTAAGCTCGGGGCGACTGGGATTTTGTAATTATTATTATTATTATTATTATTATTATTATTATTAGCGCATCCAGAATCGCGAAATGTTTTTTTTTCGGATTTTGTTGTTGTTGTTGTTTTCCGTAACTCTACGCAGTTTCCGAATGCATTTGGGTCTCGTTAAGAAGAACTCGCTTTATGAGATTTTCTGATAGCACGAATTCACGATTTCCGAGGACAAATTCGCAAAATGTTCAACAGTTTTCGAGTATAAATTTGCAAAAATTTTCCCGTTTTCAGGTATAAATTTGAAAAAATTTTGCCGTTTTTAGAGTACAAATTTGCAAAATTGTCAACAGTTTCCTAAGTGAAATTTGCAAAATGTTCCAAAGTTTCCGAGGACGAATTTGCAAAATGTTCTAAGAGGACAAATTTACAAAATGTTCAACAGTTTCAGAGGACAAATTTGCAAAATGTTCAACAGTCTCAGAGGACAAATTTGAAAAATGTTCAACAGTTTCCGAGGACAAACTTGCAAAGTTTTCAACAGTTTCCGAGGACAAACTTGCAAAGTTTTCAACAGTTTCCGAGGACAAACTTGCAAAGTTTTCTACAGTTTCCGAGAACAAACTTGCAAAGTTTTCAACAGTTTCCGAGGACAAACTTGCAAAGTTTTCAACATTTTCCGAGGACAAACTTGCAAAGTTTTCAACATTTCCCGAGGACAAACTTGCAAAATTTTCAACATTTTCCGAGGACAAACTTGCATAATTTCCAATCTTTTCCAAGGACAATTTTCCAAAAATTTTCACATTTTCACATTTTCCTCATCAATTCTTGCTGCTCAACTTCTCGTTCATTTTTTCTCCAAGTTTTCTCCAAGTTTCTCCAAATTATCATTAGTAATTTTTTCAAAGTACATATATTGAATATTGTCCCTTGAGTTTAAAGAGTTTAAAGAGCCGACTCACACTCCTCGATATAAATGTTCAAGAGTGGGTCAAAGCCAATGTCAGTCGCCACGAGTTGAGCAACAAACCCGAGAAAACCCCACAGTAGAGAACCCCGCAATCTGGATGGGCCCATCTGGCATCGGAGCCCAATTTTCCCCAGGACCCTCCTATATAAACCGAGTCACCTCCTAAAAATGAGTCATCAGTCATGGTCCCCGGCATCTCCCATTCTCCCTAAAAAAACGAATCAAATGATTACGCAATTTGGAGCCAGTGTGCTCACCGTGGCAAGAAAGAATTGCCACAGACTTCGAAATCCGGCAAAGTCCGAAGTCATATTTTTTACGAAAATGAGCCGCTCACCTCGACCACGTTCTGTTCGTTTACAATCCCCGAAATGGAGATAACAAAAAAAAGTAAAACTGGCACACCGATGTTTCGTTTCCAAAAGCTCTCCTATCAGTCCCCCCGATGGCATCTTGTTTCCCGTTCTCCCCCCACCGGCAGGCACTCATTGGAGGCTACCTGGAGCATTTCGAAATCATTTCAGTTACAGGTAGGAGCTCGGTGGGAGAAGGTGGTTCCTAAATTTCGCGGTGTCGATCTCTGGTAACCGGGCGAAAAAAGCAGCAGCCATGCCTCCTCGTCAATTCGTGCTGCTCAACTTCTTGTTCATCTGCCTGCTGGCTGGCGTGAGTTGCGCTTTGGACAATGTCGAAGAGGATGTCCATCAGCGGGTCCTCCCCGACTTCGACAACCAGACTTCCGAAGGAGCTGCCTCGAGTGCGGTGTCGGTGGAACCTTTAGAAATGGTGGACAATCAGTTGACGGACGTTGTTCCGATGGACTCGGAAAAGCTGGGGGAAAACAAGTCGCAACTTCCGGTGGATGAGGCGCGAGTGACAGATGCGGAGTTAGCTCTGGAAAGCCACGGCGGCGATGCCCCGAGTGTCTCGATTCCAGAACCACCCGCGGGTTCTGGAAAGAACATGACGGACGAGAACATGGACAAGGACCCGGATGAGGCGCATCCGCCGGACAGTGAAAAAGTGGTCGAAGATTCTCTGGACAGTGGCAAAGTGGTCGACGAGTCGCCGGACATTGCGAGTGCCGATGCATTTCACGGGAGTTCCGGGGATTCCGGAAAGAACCTTACCGAGGAAACCGCGGACGTGGAAGGAATCCGGAAAAAAGAATTGGAAAGTGCCGACAATGGGCCTGTAGAGCAGTCCCTGGACATCTACGCCACGACTTCTTCGAGTCCAGAAACATCCTTGGATTCAGGTAACCAGCAAGAGGACCCAAAAGTGGCCGGAATTCAGTCGTCGGACAAGGAGAAGGACACGCCGGCTTCAATCGTGGAGTCGGAAGGCATGTTCACGGTGAAGTCCAAGCCGCTGGTGGCCCTGGAGCAGACGATGGAGGAGCCGACGTACAGCGGAGACGGCTCTCAAGAGCCCTCCAACCTGACGGCCTGGTTCGACTTCCAGTCATATTCCTCCTCCGGCGAGGAAGACCTAGACGAATCTCAGGTCTCTTCCGGAGAGGCCGAGCTGACCACTCCGGTTTTGGGTGCGGTTGTGCACCCCAGCAACCGCCGCACCTTCATCCATCTCCCCAACCCACGCCTCGACCACGACGAGTCTATCCCCGCCAACGTCTCCAGACATCCGAAGACTTCTCTGAAGCACTTGCGCTGCGAGGACGTGGCCTGCGAGGCCCACGAGCGTCTTACGGTGACGGCCAGCACTGCCGGTGGGGTGGTGATTCCCTCGGGAGTCACGCTGACGGTGCGCTGCAGCGCCCAGAGTTCCGGCAACGATACGGCGGTCATCAAGTGGCATCTTCCTCCCCGCAAAAGCTCCGGCAACCGGACTCTGGAGGAGGACCAGAACGCCGAGGTGGAGCTCCGGGTGAACATCACCGAAGAGATTCTGGACCTCTACGGCCACGACAAGCGGGTGACGGTCAGCATCCTCAAGGTGGCCAACGTGACCGAAGAGGACGCCGGGGCCTACGTCTGCGCCGCCGTGCTGACCAAAGGCTGCTGCCAGCGCAACCACACTTTGGGGGTGAGGATCTACGTGCCCCCCTCCTACGCCGTCGACTTCGCCATCGTGGGGGCGGTGTGCTTCGTGGAGTTCTTGGTCATCCTCTACTTCAAGACGCGTTCCGACCGCCAGGGCCGTCGCCCCGAGGAGTCTTCGGGAAGTCGGCCGGACAACGGCTACAAGGCGGACTACCAGCCCGTGCCCATGACGGACAAGTCCAAGGAGGCTCGAATGGAGGATGAGGAGCAGCAGAGACTGACATGAGGCTCCGAAAGTGCTCTTTGAGAGACAGTGGTGCTGTTGGAGGATGAGGAGCAGCCAGACTTGACATCAGAAAACGCCGGAAGTGCTCTTTGAGATGGTGGTGCAGTGATTGTTGTTGTTGCTTTTGCGAGAGCTCCTGAAGCACAGACTGTCCGGAAAAAAGTCTGGAGAAAGTACGGTTACGGAGTTGCCGCGGACCGCGTTTTTTGGATAAGCCGCGCATGCGCCAAGGAGTCCGGAAGCGGAAATATATCGGAAATCAGAAACTATGTGCGTGCTCCCAGAAAATAAAAAATATTGGAGTATAGTTTGTCCATTTTCGTACGATTTTCTGCATTCGGACTCATATGGCGTCGTCTGCTCCGTGTGTACTTTTTGCCAGTTTATCCTCAACAGTGTCCACGCAGATGGAGACCTCGCAACACTTCCAGCTGAGATCGCTAACTTTCACTTCGTCACTAACTTAAGACATCGCTGGATGGTGCTACGAGTAAGTGTGTGACTTACGCCTCGCCATGGACGCGAGTTCGACGCTTGATTTTAGATGGCGCTACGGTCGAGCTAGTACACGATAGAAATCTATTGGGAAGAAACATTAGTCAGGGCTCCCGGTTTTAAAAACAATCTCCCTGACCAATGATAATATCAAAAATTTACATTTTTCAAAATCGACGCATGCAGTAAAATATTTCGCAAAATTTACTAATAACAATTTTTTAAAATTAACATAGAAAAATGTTAAAATGACCATTTTGTATTCAGAAAATGTAGAAAGTTTTGCAAATTTCTCCTAGGAAAACGTGGAAAATTTTGCAATTTTGACCTCGGAAAGCATGGGAATTTTTTGCAATTTTGTCCTCGGAAAACGTGGAGACATTTTGCGATTGTGTCCTAGGAAAACGTGAGAGATTTTGCAATTTTGACCTCGAAAAACGTGGAAAAATTTTTACTCGACTACGTTGAATTTCCCTGACTTTTTCAAAATAAGTCATTCTTCCCTGACTTTCCCAGGTCTGGGGGTACCCTGTTAGTTAGTCGCTTCGAGGTGAGCTTTTGAAGAATTAAGCCAACATGTCTTCAAAAATTTGCTGGATTTTAGCAATTCTTCAAATGGAGCGAGGGTACCAAATATACTGTAAAACAATGTACTAATTTCCATACATGTTTCCTAAAAAATGTTTTAGTATTCCATGATTTCATGCATATTCAAGTGCGATTTAAAGGGGTTGGCGATTGAAGACAGGACTGTCCGGAAAAACGACGAAGAGAGAGACAGTAGAGTATTTTCGTAAAAAACAAACAATATAAAATAGTCGAAAGACAGCCGGAAAATTGCCCCCCTTTTGATCGTGGACGTTTTAAAACGTGTAAATAAAAGCTACAGACCAGGAAAAAAAAAAGTAGATGCATTTTTTTTCATTTAAATACGTTCTCTTCCGCCATGATACGGTTCTTACGAATTCCCCGCCCTAAGTAATTTACGAAGGAGAATGTACGTTATAACCGGAGAATTACCCGATAAAAGGTGCCCCCAAAAATTACACGTTAAAATTTCCCTGACTTCCCGGATTTTTAAACAAATTTCACTGACCCATGACAATCAATGTTAAAAATATAGGCAAACATTACAAATTCATATTCGGAAAATGTTGAAAAGTTTACAAAAGTTTACAAATTTGAACCCTTAAAAGGTTGAAACTTTTGCGAAAACTTTGAACTGTTGACAATTTTAGAAATCTGTCCGTATACTCGAAAACAATTGACAATTTGTATTACGAAAAATTTTTACTCTTGAAAACTTGTGCTCAGAAACTGTTGAACATTAAGCAAATTTGTCCTTTAAAATTGTATAAAATTTCGAAAATTTGTCATCTAATAATTGTTGAAAATTTCGCAAATTTGTCCTCTATAACTGTTCAAAATTTCGCAAATTTGTCATCTAAAATTGGTGACAATTTCGCAAATTTTTTTGTTTAAAAAGTGCCAAATTTGTCCTCTTAAATTGTTGAAAATTTCGAAAATTTGTCCTCTTAAATTGTAGAAAATTTCGAAAATTTGTCCTCTTAAATTGTTGAAAACTTCGCCAATTTGTCCTATAAAACTATTGAAAATTTCGCAACCTTGCCCTCTAAAACTGTGACCATTTTTCCCTTGCGGTAGGATATTTCATCCAAACTTCGATGAAATTTTAGTTCTTATTTTGTGACTTCAAATTGCAAATTTTGCCAAAATCTGAACCTGCCTCGTGACCCGTTATCCGGAACAGTAAGAGGAAATGTACTTATACATGTAGATCGAGGCAGCTTTTCATTTTTAAAATACGTAAATTTCAAAATGCATTTTTGAAAATTGATCAATTCGAAAGCATTTCTTTTCAACGTTGGATTAGACGAAATTTATTAGGACTGGTTCCACCCCTAGACAGTTACTTCCTCGTTTATTTTTTCCGAAACTGAATAAGTAAGTGACACTTCTTAAGTATGTTCACCTCCCTCTACAGCATTTCCGTGACAATTGTTGATGGGGGGCATAACAATTAAGTAGCAACGACCTTGAGCAGATTCAAGGGCATAACTAGAGGGTGACCACTGGCTCGTCAAACCATTCTTCCAGCACTTTTTTTTTGCACTTTTGACGTAAAATTTACACTAGCCAATGTAAAGTTTATCGAGCTTTACTCAACTTGCCAGTGACGTCAAACGATGGTTTAAAAAACGCAGTTTTATGGCGCGTGACGCAAACGCGACTTATGTCTCACCCCTGTAAACAGAGTTGTCCCAGAAATTTCATATTCAACTTCACTGACTTTTTCCGGTTTTACAACAAATTTCCATGATCGATGACCATGGTCAAAATTGATATACGCTGAAAAATGGAAAACGTTTGAAAGCATTGCAAATTTTCATTGGAAAAACGTGGAAATTCTTGCAAATTTGCTCTCTAATAATGTTGAAAATTTGTTCTCTGAAATTGCCAAAAATATTGTAATAGAATAATGTTGAAAGCTTGGCAAATTTGTATTGAAAAAACGTTAAAAGTCTCGCAAATTTTCTCTCGGAAAATTTTGAAAATTTGTTCTCTGAAACTGTTGAAAATTTGTTCTCTGAAACTGTTGAAAATTTTAAAAATTTGCCCTCTGAAATTGTTAAAAATTTGTAATGGAAAAATGTTGAAAGCTTGGCAAATTTGTATTATATTTGGAAAAACGTGGAAAGTCTCGCAAATATACTGTGAAAATATTGAGAATTTTGAAAATTTGTCTTCTGAAACTGTTGTACATTTTTAAAATTTGTATTCGGAAAATTT
The DNA here is from genome assembly GCA_034698745.1 of Megaphyllum sjaelandicum. NCBI lineage: Eukaryota > Metazoa > Arthropoda > Diplopoda > Julida > Julidae > Megaphyllum > Megaphyllum sjaelandicum. Next base: position 6,735 of record JAQGBX010002356.1, on the reverse strand, counting down.
GTACTCGGAAACTGTTGAAATTTCGGAAAAGTTGCACTCGTAAAAGGTGGAACATAGTTTTAAATTCGCACTCGGAAACCTAAAAAAAATTCCAATTTATCCTCGGAAACTGTTAACATTTCAACATTTTTCAAATTTATACTCGGAAAATTTAAACAAGTTTGCAACCGGGCCCTGAGCTAACCACATAGAAGCATTGATTTTGAATCGCGACAACATGAATACGTTGAATTTCACTGACTTTTTCAAAAACAAGTCATTCATTCCCGACATGTTCCAGACATTTTCAACTTCCCCGACTTTTCCAGGTTTTCCAGGTCTGTGGGAACGCTGCTGTCTATAGGAAATCACTGGTTTGCTTCGATTTTGAACATGCGTTTAGGTTAACCACTATAAATTAAGCGTGTCTTAAAAATGCAAATCTCGATTTGCTCGGATCAATAAACACTCACCCGATAAAAACTTAAACAAGTTTACGAATCGTTCGAACCAATTCAATTAAGAAAATCACATCAGACTGCTTAACCTCCAATAAATTTGGTTGGATTAGCCAGATCTCGATTAAAGCTACAACTTTTTTTCGATAGTTATTTTAAAGCTATTTCTCGGTTGTTTCAACTGCATTTCAATAACCAATATTAGAGAAATGCATTTTTAAAAATTAATTTCACGGAATTCCCCAGAAATTTCATTTTCAACTTCCCTGACTTTTCCATGTTTTAAACAAATTTCCCTAAATAATGACAAAAATTGACATATTTTGCAAAATTTACACTAAGGACAATTTTGTAAATTTAAAATTTGCATGACAAATTTAGACATTTTGTATTTGGAAAATGTTCACTGTTCTCGGAAAACGTGTGAAATTTAATGTTGTCCTCGGAAAACGTGTGAAATTTTGCTAATTTGCCCTCGGAAAACGTGGAAAATTTCGCAAATTTATACTTGGAAAATGGGCCCGGAGCTAATCATGTAGAATCAGTAATTTTGGATCGCGACACAACATGACTACGTTGAATTTCCCTGACTTGTTCAAAGCAAGCCATTCTTCCCTGACTTTTCCAGACATTTTCAAGTTCCCTTATATTTCCAGGTTTTTTTTTATATTCCAGGTCTGAGGGTACCCTTTTTATATGTGCGTGGGGAGATTTAGATTTCAACCGGCATAATTCGGTTTTGAATTTCATCAAATCACCGTCAAAACAACGTGTCACCAGAACATCGAATCAACTGAGCATCACGTGATACCGTCATAATCACCAAATCCGCGTTAAAGTTCATAATTGCCCGGATATACATACGGTTTAAACGCCCTACCTACGTCACGCCTTAATTATCTCAGAAAACTGAAATCATGCGCAGTCGGAGATTAATTTCTTTGAATGTGTGATCACGCTTAATTATAATAACACCTAAGTCTCACTTTCTCGAACAAAATATTTCCAAACTTGTCAAGGTCTCTTACTAGTTGCTGTCTCACTCGGCTTAATTCGAGAAACCAAAATGGCGCAGCTTCCTGCTTGCATAATCGTATTAATGCATATTTATTTTGATATTGCACCTTAAATTTATCAGAAATTTGTGACGATTATACGAGTAATACTCCTAGTTCTAAATAGCCCGATTTGGACATTTTTCAGAATATTAAGGGGGATAGGGGGCATTATTTTTACATCGCAAGAACAATTTATCAAAACATTTGGACACAGCTTGTCAAATTTTTTTAAAAAAAGTTATAAAATATAATTTTAAATAGTGTGAATTGGACATTTTTCTGAATATTATAGGGGGGGGGGAAGAAGAAAGGGAGGGTCAGGCATTATTTTGATATTGCAGGTACAACTTATCAAAACATTTTGACACAGCTTGTCAAATTTGAAAAAAATTACACGAGTAATTCGCGTAGTTTTAAAACATCTGATTTGGACATTTTTCAGAAATATATAACGTTAAAAAATAAGGTCCAAGTCGGATAATTTAAAACGGGGACGAGATTGGGGGAAAATGCAGAAAGTTTTGCAAATTTATCCACGAAAAACGTGGAAGATTTTTCAATTTTGGTCTCGGAAAACGTGGTAAATTTTGCAATTTTGCCCTAGAAAAACGTGGAAAATTTTGCAATTTTGTCCTCGGAAAACGTTGAAAATTTTGAACTTTTTTTCCTCAGAAAACGTGGAAAATTTTGAACTTTTTTCCTCAGAAAACGTTGAAAATTTTGAACTTTTTATCCTCAGAAAACGTAGACAATTTTGCAAATTTCCCTGACTTTTTCAAAATAAGTCATTCTTCCCTGACTTCTCCAGGTTTACCAGGTCTGGGGGTATCCTGGATTATACGAGTAATACACGTTTAGTTCAAAATAGCCTGATTTGTTCATTTTTCTGATCATTAGGCCTTTCCTCTCCCCCCCCCCCTAATGCTCAATTATTTCGATATTGCGAGTACAATTTATCAGAAAAGTTTGACAAAAATTCGTCAAACTTATCAAATATTTGTTAACGTGAGCGGTGGTTGCGTACCTCAAATCAAGGCACACACACACGTACATGCAATCCTTATCAACGAGTGCTTGTCATTTCACGAGAAAGTAACAGCAGTAAGTGACCGTCACGTTGCTAAATTCAACTCGCGGCATGTTTTCATCTTCAGATAGATCAAAAAAAATGTTCAGTCAAAATCCGACTGCGTGACGCCATAGCAAAAATAACAACGCACCTACACCGAGAGAAGGCCTAATTTTTTACCTATTTGGTAATAACCCACTTTTGGTTGCGCCACTTTCACAAAAATTAAAATGGGGAAAAGTCAGACACGATTCATTTCATATTGAAATTTATCGTTATTCCTGTTACGTTGCGTTACGTGGATTACCAAATATGGCCACGGGATTATGGAACAATTAATGAGGACTCGGGATATATGGCACGCACAAATTTGAATTTTACCAAATGTTTGAATTTCCCGAAAGTATACAAACTTCACGGTACATGTACAGTTATACACGAACAATTACTGTATGTATAGAACAGGGTACCCCCAGAAACTTCAAATTCAACTTTCCTGACTTTTCCAGGTTTTAAAACAAATTTCCCTGATCAATTACGATGTCAAAAATTGACATATTTTGCAAAATCGACGCTGGAAAATATTTTTCTAAATTTAATACTAATTTGGTATGATGATTTGGAAAATTTGACAATTACGCACACGGAAAACGTGGAAAATTTTGCAGATTTGTCTAATTCGGAAAACCTTGAAAATTTGTACTCTGAAAACGTCGAGAATTTTGAAAATTTCTACTCGGAAAACGTGGAACATTTTGCAAATGTGTACTCTGAAAACGTAGATAATTTTGAGAATATTCAAAAAACGTGAAAATTTTCACTAGTCCTCGGAAAATGTGAAACATGGTGCAAATTAGTCATCGGAAAACGAATTTTTTTTGGAAATTAGTCCTCGGAAAACGTGGGAAATTTTGCAAATTTCTACTAGGAATTGGCTGTGAGCTTAACCATGTTTAAGCATTGGTTTTGGATCGTAAAAACATGACTACGATGAATTTTCCTGACTTTTTCATTAAAGCCCATTCTTCCCAGACTTCTCCCGTGACGTTTCCAGAGATTTTCAAGTTCTCGGATATTTTCCAGGTTTTCCTGTCATTTTTATACGAAAAATAAGTTTAGGAAATTACGTTTTATTTCGTTTTTGAAGCAACCATCTCGAGGTTTTGGTTAACGCCAACGGGGATAATAAAAACAAACTCGACTTGCAATTAAGCAGACCTCGTTGAAAAATTAGGAAAAACATGTGCTAAAAACGAAACACTAAACATCGCGAGTCCTAAAAAAACCCTATAAACTCAGGGTCATTTTTTTTCCAGAAATCCAAGGCGTCAAACATTCGGAATTCAGGTAAGGTGCCGATTAATTGAACTTGGCCAAAAACAAAAAATATATTTTTTTAATATATATACATGTACTTGTACATGTACCTCGAGTGTAGCACGCATGCTCAACTTCGTAAATAGTCCGTGACAGCCACATAGTGTTTAAAAGAAGTTCGAAAAACATTTAAAATTGACCCATGAAAACGTGGACAATTTTGAAAAATTGACAAATAAAAATGTTTCAATTTTGACGAAGAAAATTTTCCTTAAGCAACGGTGATTTTGAAAATTTCGCAAAATTAAAAATTACCCAATTTCTCCATGATATTTTTCTCACAAATTTTCTAAAATTCTCACTGTTTTACTGAGAATTTCGGAAAATTAAGAAAAAAAATATGGAGAATTTCGCAAATTTGCATTCGGAAAATGGACCCTGAGCTAACCATGTAGAAGCATTAATTTTGAAATGCAACGACTTGATTGCCTGGGTGGCCATAACATTTTTATTTTCAATTTCCTTGACTTAATTTTTTCCCCTGACTTAAATCCAAAATTCCCAGACCAAAACTTACTCGTCAATGCATATCAATTTTTTTTTTGTCATAATGAAAAATAAAATGACAATTGCAATGAGAAGCTTGGCAAAACACTAGATTTTGTTAGGAATCTAGCTGAAGAGGAATGGGGATGGAGCTACTAGCCGACAATGCAGGAATAGCATTTTGCTTTTATTTTGGAACATTTCCCTCACCACTCACAAATTTCCCTGACATTTCATGACTTCCATGACAAATTTTTTTCCCTGACTTTTCCCTGACCTACGGCCGCCCTGAACAACATGATTATGTTGAATTTCCCTGACTTTTTTCAAACTAAGCCATTCTTCCCCGACTTCTCCCTGGCTTTTCCAGGTTGGCAGGCTTCGACGAAACTTCAGATCTTATCTCGCCCAAGCCACGTTAATTCGTCCGACTTCCGATACAAAGAACTACGGTTTAAACCAACAAATTACAGCTAATTTTATCGAAAGTTTCCGCAACTCAACACCGGCATTCGCTTCCGTGTCTAGGGGCCAGGGGTAACAAAACCAAAAAAATGAAAATTCAATCCTAGTATCACGATAGCATTCATGAATATTCCATCGAATCAAAATATACAGAATCGTTGGAGCGCGACATTTTCCGCCGTGTAATTTACACTTGCTCCAGGAGGTTGAAAAATGGTTCCCACGCAACTGGAACCAAATAGGAAAGACAACACATTTCAAAAACCCAAAACCTTATCTTTCTCAACCCGCGTAATAAAATAACCTCGCAAACTTGAATTTCCGTGCACGGTTTATTGCCCAAACCGACCAGAGGATTTTCTGGAAAACGGATAAAAACTCTTTTTCTCGAAAATGGTGTCACCTTAGCATTACTTTCCTCGACACTTAAAACTGGTTTCAATTCGCAGTTGCATTTATACGGTTATAGTCTGTTAATTCGATCAGCAGCCATTTTATTCGATCAAAACCTTCGGAACGGATATTTTAATCAGAGAAAAAAAAAGTCGCTTAATCCGGTCGTCTCATTGCGTAATTCGATCATATCATCGTTCGAGCGTGTTTCGTACAAGCACGGACACGTTCGGACAACTGCGCATGCGTGCATCTAACAAGGTTTCCCCAGAAATTTCATTTTCAATTTTCCTGACTTTTAAGAGGTTTTTAAAAAATTTCCCTGACCAACGATCATATGTCGAAAATTGACATATTTCGCAAAATCGACGAAAGGAAAATAGTTCGCGAAATTTATACCAATGACAATTTTGAAAATTAACGTTGGAAATTTTTTTGAAATTTTGAAAATGTTGCACGATGAAAATTTGACCATTTTTTATTCAGTAAATGTAGAATGTTTTGCAAATTTGAACTGGGAATACGTGGAAAAACTTTACAAATTTGAACTCGGAAAACGTGGAGAATTTTACAAATTTGTACTCGGATAACGTGGAGAATTTTGCAAATTTTGACTCGGAAAACGTGGAAAATGTTGCAAATTTGAACGCGATCGAACAAGGTGCGTGAACATACCGTGTCCTCGAGCTAGTTATTTCGTAAAAGTCTAAGGCTTTCGTCGGGTGGCAGCTGCGAATCATCGTACCCATTCAATGGTTTAAGGTTTTAAATAGATTTATATAAGAAAAAAACGGAAACAATTTAAGAAAGCCTCTCGGTGGCTATAGTTCTCGATTGGAGTTTTTCGAAGATGATCTTAGATAAAAACGAAAACATTTTTAAATTCAACGTTCCAATTTAAATTAATCAAAATTAAAAACTCGTTTAAATTTAACCAAAATTAAAATTTTAATCGAAATAATATTAACGCTGAAGCCGAAAAGACGCATTTTCATTGAAAGTGGTACAGATTTTCATCAACTTGGAAGCGAGAACGATTTAGTTTACGTTTCCTACCGCAACATCGGATACAAAAATGTACGAATTAAGTGTCAGATGGGTGTTCAATAAGTTTCCGCAATTAATAAATTTAAAAAACGGCTGTATGGATTTTAATGACATCTGGTAAAAAAAATATTTCCACATTAAAATATACGTTTCAAAAATTACGGGTGCTTAAAATGGAGTCCGAGAAGATAGTGGATCACCAGAGTTTTTTAAACTTTTGAAGGCACTTCAGGAGCGGAAATGCGTGACACTACGTTTGAGGTCCGAGTAATGTCAATTCAATTCAACTCAGTACCCTACAGTCAGCAATTGAATGCCATATGGTAGGGGGGGGGGGGCCCGTTTTTAGGAGAAAGCTCCTACATCATTTGCGACTTAGTAATCATTGTTAAACTTAACTCGA
>JAQGBX010002355.1:0-20759 GCA_034698745.1 Megaphyllum sjaelandicum | reverse complement strand
ACCATCGTTCGGTGAGTTTCACCTGACATCGAAGTCATGAAGGAACGACGGAATGTTGACACCCGTTTTCGTGCCGGTCCTAAGAAAAAGAAAGATTTACTTTTTTCTCTCTCCGTATTTTTGCTGCAAATGGCCTGGAGAATAGTGGCGGGAAGTCTTTTGGGTAAAGAGTAACACGTGACATACCTACCTAGAAATGGCGCTGTCGACAAAGTGTACAAAATGGGATTGATGGCAGCATTCAGGGGCAGGATGAAGACCGCTATCCAAGCAAATACCTGAATTTTACAAAATCAGCGTTATTTTAATTTTGAGCCGGGACAAGTGATAACCTGAAGCGGTACGGCAAAGGGCTGCCAGATTTGCTACTGGCTGGTTTGTTGGTTGATTTTCTGAACTTCTTCAAGGAACGTTAGACATAATACAAACACCCTGGCTTGACCTTGAATTGAACTTCCAATATTATAGCCATAACCTGTTTGGGTTTGTACCTGTGCAGGGATGTCTATCCCCGCGATGGAGGCTACTCCCAGCCCGATGATGGGCATCCAACAGCAGAAGTCGGTGAAGACGATGAGGGTCATGCGCTTGGCCATGGTGGTGTCCCTCTTCATCTCCGGTGACCGGTCGGCGCGATGCGTCTTGCGGGCCACCGAGTACATCCACACGTAGGACAAGGCGATGACCGAGAAGGACACGAAGTTGATGGCCAGGAAGACGAAGACCGAGTACTCCCAGCCGTTATGCTTCTCGTTGGTGATGTGCAGTGCTAAGCAGACACCGAAGCGGCCGTAGAAGTTGCGGAAGTAGTCGATGTTGCAGAGCGGAAGGCCGGCCAGCAGACAGACCACCGCCCAGATCGACGCCATCACTACTCGCGTCTGCTTCATCTTAAGGTGTTTCATGCGGAACGGGAAGATGATGCTTACGAAACGATCCAGAGTCATCACTGAAAGCAAATTGAGTGAGCGGTTATCTTATTAAGCCGATGACAACCCCATTTCGGGTGGACATTTTGAGTTATCATCGAACCTGTGAGGGTGAACACAGACAGTTCGCTGGAAAAGGTTGAGACAAAGCCGACGAAATGACAGAGGGCGTTCTGGCGCCACTGCGAGTCGTAGTTGAAGTAGACGCCTCTGTAGTTGGCATTCATGGCAGCGATGACAAGCAGATAGGCGCATATCAACATGTCGCTGAAGGCCAGGCTGGTGATGAGGAACGAATGGACCTGAAATCCCCAAACGGAAATGATGGGTCAGCGATGACTGCTCGAACGCGTCCGGAGGAGGGTTGCATGGATAGTGGTCATCGGCCGATGACTGCTGGGACTCATGCATCAGAAGGAAGTGCTGGACAATGCTCATTGGTCAGTGACCGCTCGAACACAAGCATCGAAAATATTGGCTCTATTACCCCTAGGATATTAGATAGACAATGATTGCTCTGACAAATGCACTGGGTGGAATGATTGAATAATGCTTATCAGTCGATGACCGTTCAGTCTCATGCATCGGAAGAAAATATTGGGAGCAAGGGCTGGACAGTGCTCATCAATCAATGACCACTCAAACATATGAGTAGGAAGAGATGGTTTTGGAAGGAAGGGATGGACAATGTCTGACCCTGTTTTTGGTTCTGTAAACCATTCTCCATACAATGACCATGGTGTTGCCCACGAAGGCCACGATGCCAAGCGCCCACGAAGGACGATGTTGGACATGAGGTCTTTGCAGGACGAAAATTCGTCCGGTTTAGGGATACAACTGGACACGTGAGGAGCCAAGCAGCAAAAACGAAACTCGTCTGTTCGGCTGGTCAAGAAAAAAGAAATAGTAGGAATTTATAGAAGGCGTCCTGTCTGGATAACCAAAAAAAAAAACATCTGGCAGAAACTGGAAAAAAATCAATTTTTGAAGCTAAACTTTTTAAAAATATTCTATAAAAGTTGAATGAGGAAAAAACACTCTTGATCACGCAAAAGTTCTGAAAACTTTGAACAAATATACACATTTGCAAAATAACATTTTAATTCTGCAGAATTTAAAAAAAATAACATTTAAGTTTTGCAAAAAACTGGAAAAAATCAATTTTGCAAAGTTAAAAAATTGGGTATTTTTGCTAAAAGCTTTTTAATTTTTTTTTTACTTTTAACGAAAATAACCAAGTTTTAAGTTTTGCCAAATTGATTTTTTTCCAGTTTTTTACAAACTTAATTTTCAAACTTTAGTTTGGTTACTTGACTCGCGATCGTGCTTATAATTTCGCAAATCTCGACTAAAGGATATCCCGAAGAAAAAAACCCTCGCTCATGTCTTATCTGTGAACAACACATCTACCAAAGGGTTTTTACATTTACCGTAGATGGAAGTCAAGGAGGAAGAAAAAGACAGTTTGATTTCCTGTTATTGTCCAAAATAAAAAAAAGGAAAAACCGAACTTTAGTCAGCGTTTTGAAAATGACAAAAGGAAAGTATCGCAGCTTGTGATTTTGCTAACTTTTCTTAACATTTAACTGTCATTTTAATTATTCGAACGAATAATATCATACATATCTGACTATTTCCAACTCAAATTGACCCGTAAATTACAACTTAAAGGTTAACACGGTTACACCACTGACGTAGAAATTTCAAATTCCAATGAAAATTTCAATGATACTGTATATATCGTATGTTTTTTGCATATCATGCATGTGTACCCTACCCCTTGAACGTAGGCATTCTCTGCGAACAACTAAGTTTTGCAGCGCTGCCGTCTTTATGATTTACGTGTTTTTTCTGATTTGAAACTCGATTAAAAATTAGAAAAATCAACGTAAAAATTGTCCAAAATATTGTCCAATATGCAATGATTAAGAAATGTGCACATCCTGTGTTTTCTATATGAGCAGGTAAGACATAACGGGGTAATTCTGCTAAATTTCACACGAAAATCACATTTTAGTGTGAGATTAATAACTCATTATCCACAAAGGGCTAAATTTATTTATTTGAAATTTGGGATTATACGATAGCTTTGGAATTACGAAGATTATTCCTTTTTTGAAAAAAGGAAAACGTTTTCAAAGAAGGTAACTGGACATTTCAACTTCATACTATAGCTAGTTGGCTCATTGCTTCGCACGTAATTTCGTAAAACTCGACTAGGACATCCTGAAGAAAAAAAAATGGTTCGCTTTCGTCTTATCTGTGAACAACACATTTAACAAAGGGTTTTTACAGTTGCTTTAGATGGAAGTCAAGGAGGAAGAAAAAGACAGTTGATTTCCTGTTATTGTTGAAAACCGAGCTTAAGTCAGTGATTGGAAAATGCCAAAAGGTAAGTATCGCAGCTTGTGATATTGCTAAATTTTCTTCCCTTTTAATGGTCATTTTAATTTATTTTGCTCGATTTAAACTGAAATATCCATTTCAAATGAGACACAAATTTCTGCTCAAGAACATATTGCAACTAGCGGAAAAACTTGGCCTTGCCCGTGAAAAATGGTTTGACAGTTTTATGGCCCTAGGGAAAATGTTTAGACAGATTTATGGCTCTTGGAATACTCCATGGAGCTCACGCTTATGGCGCGGTTGTGAGTCATCAGGGGCCATTCGAAATGGGCGTCTTCGAAATACACGTCCCACCACGTGCCAGACAAAAACGTCCTTTTCAAATGGCCCCACAATGAAGGAACAAACAAACCCAGCCACAAACAAAATGGACGCGTTTTCCCTTTTATTTATACATGTATAGATAACACTCAATATCCATTAGACGTGTCCCCAATACCGATAAACTTTCTTTCTTTATACATAGGCTGATCAAACAGTTTCAGGACTTATTTTTTTAATGTATTAAAATTTGAAAGTTATTGGACACTGTCCCCTTCAAAATACTGCACTTGAGAAGGTATACATTTTTCCCACCGCCATTACAACTGCTGGAAGGACCCTGAGAACTCATCTTCTGGAATACTGTTCAGCTCCTCCGGCGACTTTTCTTGTTCCAGGATTTTGTCTTCCATTGTCATAATTGGATCTTTGTTTACACATCATACCCTTAAACCCACGTCTCGTCCCCATAATGACATGGTTCAAAAAGTTTTCCTCATCATTTATCATTTGAACAAGTTCCTGGAAAACCTGAACTTGGTGTTGTTCTTGATCCTTGGTCAACTGTGTTCTGACAAACTTTGTTACCACTCGGCGCATCGGCAATTGTTCAGTTAAAGTTTCTTGACATGAGTCAAATGAAATGTTGCATTTCTCTGCCATTTTACGGATGGTTATCCGACTTTTTGATCGCACAAGAATGTTCGCTCTGACAGCATGATCGTTGTCAGTCAAAGATCATGGTCCTCCTGAACGAGGATTGTTTTTTGACGATGTCCATAGCCTTCTTTTAACCTCTTGCACCACTCATGACACCGTGATTGACTCAGACGTTCATCCCTAAAAACGTCATGCAACATCTTAAAAGTTTCTGTAAAAGGTTTACCCAACTTCACACAAAACTTGACACAAACGCATTGCTCTTGTTTTTGATTCATTTGAGAAAAGATAAAAATAGCGCCAAAAACTAAAAACTTGTTTCACAAAAACGTCTGTTACATCACAGCAAAGAAGATTGCAGAGAATCTACAAATACAACTGAGCCCAGGACAAGTCACAGTAACTGATACTGCCTATCGTACCACTCTCTGACGATCCATTGGCTGGCAATTAAAAAAGTCTTGGAAATTTTTGATTACCCCTCGTATCTGAGAATAAAGTATTAGACGAAAAAATTTCAATCATGACTAAAATGATGGACTAAAATTGATGACTAAATGGCCGAGGAGCCAAACTACATGTATTTTCTTGCCAATTTTTGACAGGTTTGCAGATTTTGTTCCTAACTTTTGCTAATTTTCAACAATTTGCGAATTTTTAGACCGTCTAAAAGATTTGTCAGCAGTATGACGAATTTTTTGACAATTTGGAGAATTTTTGCCAGTTTGGGATGATTTGGCAACAGTTTAGCTAATGTTTGACAATTTTGGATATTTTTCGAAAAATTCGCAAAATTGTGGAAAATTAAAACAAGTTTCGAATGTTGGCAAACTTGTTGTGTAATTTTAGAAAATTGCTAAGATTGTTTTTTAGTTCAGCGTATAGTTACAAAGTTAGACAATTCATTGTTGCATTGACGACAGAAATTCGTCTAGATTACGATTAATCGATAATATGTTGGAAAAAGACACGAATAACGAATAACAAACTAGTCATTAGTCACGACTAATACACGAATGATTAGTCTTTAGTATAGATTGATCAAATAATATAAATCACTACAGTATCTCTGCCTGTATGTTGTAACCTACTCCTTGAAGGATGGCAATCTATGTGAGCATCTAAGTTAGGCAGTGCTGCCATAGGAATTATTTTCAGGAGTCCTTTTGGTTTTTAACTCGATTAAAAATCAAGAAATCATTATTGGAAACGCTGACCAAGGCTTGCTTTTCCTGTTTTTTGATTTTAGACAATAAGAGGAAATCAACTGTCTTTTTCTTCCTCTTACTTCCAATACAGCTAATGTAAAAATCCTATGTTAAATGTGTTGTTCACAGATAAGACAAGAGCGAGGGTTTTTTTCTCTTCAGGATGTCCTACTCGAGTTTCAAGAAATTACGTGCACATAAGTGAGCCAACTAGCCAAAGTTCATAATTGAATAATTGTCCACCTTCCTCCTCTGAAAAGGCTGTCTCTTATTTTCCAAAAAAGAAATATGTTTCGTAAGCTTAACGCGTTGTAGTCCTCACGAGTAACTTACAAATTATAAGTGAAAAGGATTAGCATTTTGGGGTTAATAAGTTATTGAGGTCATACTTAAATGCGATTTTAATTTTTACGGGGTTACCCAGATCTTCTTTTTTATTTTTATCATTCACAAAAACGCTGAACATTGAAGATTTGACAATATTTTGGACAATGTTTAATTGTCCAAAATCAACGTTTTTAAAATACTCCAATGCGATTTTTAAATTCTCCAAAATATTTTTGTCAAATATGCGATGTTCAACGTTTTTGTGAATGATAAATAGAAAAGAAGATCTGGGTAACTCCGTTGAATTTAAAAATCGCATTTGAGTATGACCTCAATAACTCATTAACACTAAAGTGCTAATATTTTTTATTTTAAATTTGTTAGTTACTCGTGATTACTACAACTCGTTAAGCTTATGAAATTTTTTTGTTGAAAAAAGAGACAAAGTTTTCAAAGGTGGAAGGTGGACATTTCGTCAACTATGAAATTTTGCTAGTTGGCTTACTAAATGGGGCGAAAGAATTTTTAAGATGGAAATATACACTAGCAAAAGCAAAACACTAAAAAGTTGTCAACATAAACAGGTGGTCACCATTCAAAGGTGGTCACTTTTCCAGGTTTTACTGTATATATATATTTACGGCGCAACTTCGATAAGAATAAACTGGAAAATTTTCCGATAAAAGTTGCAGCATCTTCTCATTCACTTCGCTGAGTTAACTAAGCGGGAGTTAATGACAGTCAAGTTCCTGTGAAAGATACTGTAACAAAGTTTTAATGCCAGAAAATAATCTCGAACAACGAATTGCAAATAATAAACAAGTACGAAATGATGCAAAAGTCAAACATTCATAATAAATAATCATTGCAGTTGAACTCTACGTAAATCATTCAAGATTTTATACAATTCTGATGTGTTACGTTAAACATCGCTAAATCATATGATATCCGGAAAAAGCATTGACATTTCACGATTTACAAAGACATTTTGTACACGGATCTACAATTTTAACACGGCTGAGATCACCGAAAGACAGATGACCCCTACTTCATTAAATTAAAAGTTACAGAAAACTTGTCATTAAATTAAATGTAATTAACAAAATATTTCTGTTACATCAGAAATAGGACTAAGAACGCATTATTCATTTAAAATATGAAATATTTTATGAACTGCAACTATGATGAATGTGTGGAGTCAATCAGACTCTTGGACATTAAGAAACTCAACTTATGAAAATGCTAATATAATCTAAATATTGTTGTCTCGGCCAACTCGAGAAAGACATCGAAGGACAAATTTCCGGAGCAGCATGGACAAGCCGTTTAGAATGATTTACTTTCCATTTTTGCCTTGCATCTAGTCAATGTCTCTTCAACAACAATTTCAACAAACATTTCTGAGCAAATTTCGAGAATGAATTACACACTGGATTCTTCCACGTTTCGGCGTCCTTGAACGCATCGACATTCTCCGATAGCATCCTTAAATCTCCTCCAAAAAAGTTTTCTTCCGGCTTCGTTTTTAGGCCATATCAAATACGTCTCCGTCTTCATCATGACTCGTAGTAGTCTAGGGGCTTTTGTGATGTCGATCTCTTCCAAAATAATGAGAATTAGCTTTCCTCTATTGGTGTCGAACAAGCGGTGTTTCGCCATTTCCAATTCCCACGTACACCAGCTACTGGCGATGAACTTGGGTGTTATTATGAAAACGCATCTTCTACTTTCTTCTATAGACGCGATGATATTTTCCGTAATCATTACACCGGGAACGAAATCCCGGCCGTGAAGATTCAAGTGTAATTTCGGATTTTCGTTTTCAACTTCCGGAACCATGGTCAGGCCCACCCATTCCTCGTCAGCCGAACAATAGGATACGAAAGCGTCGTGTCTATAAACGCTCGAGGCGTCCTCTTCATCCAATCGGTCCTTTCGTATCATTCTTCGTGTCACGTAATTGCAGTAGCGAATTCTTTCCCGATATCTGCAGTAAGTGATGGCGCATGATGCTACAACGCCCACAAGAACGGCAACCGGAAGAAGAAGGACGAGAAGAAGATCGACTTCGCAATTTATCGGAGTGACGTCCTTGATGTTTTTGTCCAAGTGCATCACGGGGGAATGACACAAGTAAGGCGCTTCTGGAAAGTCGGTCAATGTATTTTTCGAATTGAGCCAAGCCAAGAACTTCTCTAAACTACAAGAGTTGCAATCGAACTTGTTACCGCTAAGATAAATTCCGTTGAGTCGGTCAAAATCCTGTATCATTATCGAATTTACTTCGTCGATTTCGTTTCTACTTAAATTCAAGATCAGCGACCTGCTAAGGGAATCCACTAATGGTTCTCTCCAAGAAGTTATTAGATTAGAGCTTAAATCCAGTACACGCACCGACATCTTCGCGTTGGTCAAAGCTAAAAGTTCATTGATGCCATTGCCACCTAGATAGAAATGCTTCAGATTAGGAAGGCTGACGAGAATGACGTTGTAAGGAATGTGAATCAGGCGATTAAACGACAAATCTAAACTTTCCAATTGTGTCATATTAGCTAGGAATGCGTTGTCTACGGTGTCCAGTTGATTGTAGGATAAGTCTAGATGTTTCAAACTTGGAAATCTGCAGTTCATTGTCTTTGGAGAAAATTTTTTTAAAGCGCAGTCGGAAAGAAGCAAAGTTTCTAGCTCGCTGACGCCGAAGTTGTAGTCGACGTACGATTGATGCTCTATTTGTATATTACTTCGTAAATCGAGAAATCTGAGACTCTTCGGAAAACGGCTGATATCGAAAGGCGCTTTCAGTTGGTTGTTTCTAAGTATTAAAACTCTCAGATTAATAACCCGTGTGAAAGCGTCCCTGTGGATATGAGGAATGTCGGAGTAGGAAAGATCCAATTTCTCCAAGGAATCCATGGTTGGAATTTCATGTTCTTTTATGCTTTTCATTTTAATGCCTTGAAATCGCAGGCTTTGCAACTTCTTATCAGACAGCTTTTTCAGAATATCGCGCGGCAGACTGTTCTGATACACGTAAAAAAAATTCATCGCAAACTCGGAGAAGTTGGTATCGCAGCCCGATAATAAATCAGTGTCCCAATAGTTGAGGATATTATCAAGGATTCTATTTTCATCCGAATACAAATCCTGTTTTAAACGAGACTCTGTTTCATTGCTACACAATCTTTTTTTAACCGTTAAAATTCTTGTGAGAGGCCCGTTCCATTTACACTCTGAAACGTCAATTTCGGAAGTTCCTTTTCGAATTGAGTTCCTCGATTTCAAGCAAGTCATGTTGAAATTCACGAAGACGGACGGATAATCGGCGTTGAATAAGATGGACAGACCTATTTCATAAAAGGAATCTGGAAACAAGCCGCCGCTGAAGATGAGGAAATTACAATCGTTATAATCGGAAGTTATCGGTGATCCACTTAAATCAATTCTGATTTTCTTAAGGAGTAATTTCAAGACATTTTCGTTGGTTTTCGTCCGATTTAACGTGACATCGACACTTTCGGCGGATTGCAAAGACCACTTGACAGTTGCGAATCTGTAACGCCCGGGATTTACACTTTTACACCAACAATCTAAGCTGAGTTTTTCGTTTAGAATAGTTTCGTGACATTTAAACTTCGATTGCAGAATTAACTGTGAATCATTGAAAGTCAAGCCACCGTCTTGTTGGGAAAGTGAAAATTGACATTGAAGTAAGAAGACTAAGCACATAAGAAAAATTTCAAAATTCGATCCAGATTTCACTGCCATAGTTGCTCCTGGAGAATGCTTCCAAATATGTTTTGGCTCGATTCAGCAGATTTAAACTATAATAGGAATATGGGGAAATCAAACATAGTGTATTTCTTCAGCGTGTTATTCTTGACTAAAATAGACAAAAATAGTCATGAAAGCCTTTCAATTAAAAGCGTAGTTGAAAAAGGTGTCCTTGTGGTCCAGTTTCTCAATGCCAACAAATATTTAAATTTAATTAAATATTTTCAGCAATTTTTTTCAAAAGATAAGCCTAGTTGCAATTTCCGTTGGTTAGACTGAAATTGCTACTAGGAATCTTAAATAAGATATGTTTGATATTTAGAGAAAATTATTTGTTAGTTAAGTAATTTAAAAGTTGAGAAAATATTAAAAATAGGAAAATATCTCATTTTCTAGATATTGCCCTGGTTGGCGTAACGATAAACACAATTTCAAAAGAAAACATTTCCCTTTTTTGCAAAAACAATCTTCAAGAAAACATTTTCTTGCTAGGACACCTTCTTTTAAGACATTTTAAAAATCGTTGACGTAATTCTATAACAGCTTTTTTGCATCAAATTTTCACAGTTGTTTTTCAAAATTTGTATGCAAAGAATCTCAACTGAATCTACTTTATAAAACAATTTTAAAATCATGACCAAATTTACAAATTCAATAAAATTATTGACGAAGAAAAACCTTCTATTTTATTGATACTTAAAAAAGTTTCTATAAAATATGATCCCTAACGTTACAAATCTTTCGTTCGTCAATCACTTTTAAAACATTTTTATATTCAAATTCCAATTTATTTGCATTAGAAAGAAATGCAGTTTTTTATATTGTGTTTTGAACAATATTTTTCCACGACAGTATTGCTTTTTTTTTTTTTAAAAAAAATAGACATGGCATCATTCTCGATTTTAATGATATTCGTCTTCGTGAACACTATCATTGAGAAATTAACAAAAAAAAATACGAAATAAGAGTCATTTTAGCGATACTTAAATTATGTTTTATTGCTGTTAAATTTTTATTTTAAATATATTTATACTCGATGCATTGAGACATTAACGAATAACTTTTATTTATCATTTAGAAAGGCTAAATGTTAAAAATGAAATGGAAAAATTGTTTCCAATAATATTCATCATCGAGTGGTCAGAAAATTAATCAATTATTTAGGCAAAACCCGACCCGGTTACTTTTAAAAAAGCGACGTTTCGACGCCAAGCGTCTTTATTCAAGCCTAAAGAAATAATCATGATAAACAAATGTTATAATTTAACATTATCAACTTTACTTAATTGATTGTAATGTTAAATTGTAAGTTTTGTTTTTCGTGATTATTTCTTTAGGCTTGATTAAAGACGCATGGCGTCGAAACTTCGCTTTTTTAAATGTGACCTGGTCGTGTTTTGCTTAAATAATTGAAAAATTGTTTCGTATTTCTTAACTTTTTTAATGTTTATCTTTATTTAATGAAATTTAGAAGTTATATGTGTATTTTTTTCAAATATATACTCTATGCATTAAATCTTTAAAACATTTAACTTTTAAATTTCATTTAATGTTTCGCGTTTCTTAACTTTTTTAACATTTAGCTTTCCTTAAATGAATTTTATAAAGTTATACGTTATTGTTCTAATTCCTAGAGTATACATTAAAAAATACATTTTCACAAAATTAAACAATTCAATTATCACTAATTGGCTAATTACGTTATGAATTTATTATACTCACGAAAAACTGGAAGTTGTATCTGACTTCTGAACGAGTTTCAAGCGAAATGAATGTGAAATGAAAACTGTTGTTCAAGATCGATGATCTCTAATCGACATCAAAAGACGGAGTGAAATAAAACGCTAAATTTCTCCTTTATATTCACTTAATTCAGGAACTTGATGAAAAGAGGAAGTTTTCGTAATACTTTCTCCAGCGTAGAACTTGTTTAAAACCTGGTGGCTAAATTTTTAACTTAACTTTCGACGTAAATAGCAATCGTCGATTAACTATTCCGCCTTCAAAAATTAATCAAATTATGACATTTTTGGAAAAACCTTCAGTAGCCTTTAATTCATTGTAAATGCTACGAATCTAACGATGATTTATTTAGAAAGCAATTTCAGAGCCTTTGGATAAACAGCAAAGAAATCGTAATGATACACACGTTTGATAATCCGTCTACTCATTCCAAAATTTAGATGAATTCTCATTAATCTTAATAAAGATAAGAAAAGCATCTTAAGCTAATAGCTTATGCTTTTCTCGTCTTTTTCTCATCTCATATTTAAACTGTCTTCGTAATAAGTGCATTAGAAAGTGTCTCTAGAATGGATTTACTATAGTAAGTCCTATACAATAACTAAATTCAAGTTATGGACAGGTTTTGTGGATCGCATTATGTACGTAAGTTGAAGATCGGCTGAACTCTGTTGACCTCAGCCACGAACTGAAGCACGTGTGCAAAATGTCGGAACAAATCGGTAGTTTTGGCATTTTGATGTAAAACTACGACTTTCAACGGGCGTAGTTTTGAACCTTAAGATTATGACCGATTACATCCGATTATTTGTTCAATTGTGGCCAATTATTTGTCAAATTATGCAATATTATGTCTAATTATATCCGATGCTCGATTAAATGTGCGGAAAAAACACGGGTTTGTATCGTAATGCATGGGCATCATTTACAGGATGTTTTTGAACTTATGGTACAAATTCAAACTGGTGTTAGAGTGAACTAAGGTAAACATTTTTTACTAAAGAACCTAGGGTCCAAAGGTCACTATTAAAAAGTTATGAATGTTTTAATTTTGGAAATTTTTAACATGGGAATAAACGAAGGTGCCCCTTTCGAAAGACTGTCCCGCATAGCACTAATGTTTGTAAGGAAAGCTATGCGCGTGGGGCACTTCCATTTACTCCCATGTTAAAAATTTCCAAAAATTAAAACATTCATAACTTTTTAAAAGTGACCTTTTGACCCTAGGTTCTCTGGTGAAAAATGTTTACCACAGTTTACTCTAACACCTGTTTGAGTTTGTACCATGAGTACCAGCTCAAACAAAAGCCCAATTCCTCGTCATTATAATAAAAATAACCCCTCCGATACAATATTATCATTTTAATCGATGATGGTGATCACATTGCTAAAATAAATTTTGAACTGGAGAATTATTTTAACGGTGTCCTCCATCTTTGTTTCATAGAATTGTTTCGTTGGTGTGTAGGCAAATGTTTCCGATACTTGGTTTGTGCAACACGAAACATATCTTGAAACAATGTTTCGTTGGTCTGTACTAGGCGTAAGGGCGCACCGGCAATGGTGTGACCACGTTATAAAGGGGACTACAGCAGCTTAAGAATTTTCCCCATCGCAAAGTAGATGGCGCTGACTATCGCCATGTGTTTTTCACCAGCGGCTTTTCCTCGTGTGTGACAGTTACATTAACAATTGGTCCTATGTTGTCCTTTTATCAGGTCCCTACAATTCTCGAGTTACCAACCTACCATTTATTTCATTTATCATGGCGACCCGACATACTGTATGTGCCCCCCATTCGACCCCCGAAATTAACTTTTTTTGGGTCAATATGGGGTCAAACTACCTAAAGGGAACTTCTTCGAAAAACATCATTGACGACCACAGTAGTCACTCCATTAAAAAAAAATATGATAACAAATTAACCGTTACAATGTTAAAATTATGCTGTCACGTACAAAAATGCCTGCCAGAATTTTTTAAAATAGAAAAAGGGTTGAATTACGACACCATTTAATACCAGTTGATGCAATGGCAAATAATTTACAAAATGTCTAAATTCAAACTTAACTTAAAAATTTCCACGTGCACATTAATTGGGTCACTGTCCCCTCTGTGGACAACTGTGGAAAATTCTAGACCCCCGTCCCCTAAAACTACCCACGTGGAAAATGTACTGCTCCTGAAACAAAAGTTAAACGAGTCGTCGTGAACATTTGAAGTTGGCAACTTAAAATTTCATACAGTAGCCAGCATCATATTGCATGATAACAATGCCTTTTATTCATACGCGACACCTTAGGTCTAATTTGATATCTCATTCAGGGTTATTTGGTTATGTATTCGTCAAAAATTGACGATTCTAACTTAATTCATAATTTTGTACGATATTTACGATTGCTTTAGAGAAACTTTGAAAAATCTGCAAGGAGCTAGAAAATAAACCCTCTTAAATTGTTGTTCGTTATGGTAGAAGTGGTGATTAAGGATTATTTTAGATACCTTTTATGATTGAAAGGTGTAATATGTGTAAAAGAGAATAATTTAGATACGATTTTTATGGTAGAAATTTTTCTAAATGTATTTAGCCTGTTCCTTGTAATCGAAAGTTGTCTTAGCACGCACCAAATTTGGTCAAAAGTATTTGCGCAAATCAATAAACAGACCTTGTAATGCACAAATCATCAGTGAGCATAAATATATTTACAACGAGATATAAATCCTTAAAAGTAAATACAAAATAATTGAAACACAAAGATATTTTTAAAAATAGACATAAGCACTTCAATTTTAAACAATGTCTGGTAAAAATAAATAAATTCTTTACACCATAAAAATCAATGATATTACTCAATTTGCACCGACATTTTGTACACAGATATTGGACGAGAAAGGCAATAATTTCAGTTAAAAAGGAGGCCATCTACATACTTACAATAAACTGCAACACATGAACGTGTCGAGTCAATCTATCGGGAATAGAAAGAAACTCAACTTCTGAAATATTGTTGTCTCGGTGAACTGAAAAATTACATCGAAGTTCAATATCCCGGAGCAGCATGGACAAGCCGTTTGGAGTCATTTACTTTACATTTTTGCATCGCGTCTATAGTCAACGTCTTATCAACTAAAAACATTACAGAGCAACATGCGACAGCTTGATTCGAGAATAAATCACAACCTCGATTCCTCCACATCTGGGCGTCCTTGAACGCATCGGCATTCTCCGAGAGCATCCTTGAATCGCCTCCAAAACAGTCTTCTTCCGTCTTCATCTTGAGGCCAAATTAAATAAGTCTCGGTCTTCATCAGTACTCGTAGTTGTCTAGGGGCTTTCTTAATGTCGATCTCTTCCAAAATAATGAGAATAAGCTTTCCTCTATTTTGATGTCTAGCCACCTCCAGCTCCCATTGACACCAGCTACTGGCGACGAAGTTGGGAGTTATAATGAAAACCGATCTTCTACTGTTTTCTGTACACGCGAGAATGTTGTTCATAATCATCTCGCCGGGAACGAAATCCCGGCCGTGAAGACTCAAGTGCAATTTCGGATCTTCATTTTCCATGGCCGGAACCATGGTCAGACCCACCCACTCCTCGTCAGCGGTGCAATAGGACACGAAAGCGTCGTGTGTGTAGACGCTCGATGCGTCTTCTTCCTCCAATCGGTGATTTCGTATCATTCTTCGTGTCACGTAATTGCAGTAGCGAATTCTTTGGCGATATCTGTAATACGTGATGGCACCAGATACACCAACGCCTAAAAGAACGGCAACCGGAAGAAGAAGGTTGAGGAGGAGATCGACTTCGCAATTTATCGGAGTGACGTCCGTGATGTTTTTGCGGATGTGTTTCACTGGAGAATGGCACAGGTAAGGCGCTTCTGGAAAATCGGTCGATGTCTCTTTCGAATGGAGCCAAGCCAAGAATTTGTCTAAACTACAAGAGTTGCAATCGAATTTGTTATCTCCGAGATAGATCGCAGCGAGCTGTTTAAAATCTTGAATCATCCACGTATTCACTTCGTCTATTTTATTACTTTTAAGGTTTAAGGTCAGCGTCTTGCCAAAGGACTTCACTAAAGGTTCGTTCCAAGAACGTATTTGATTCGAGGTTAAATCCAGCTTACGCAACACTGACGACTTGGGGATGGTCAAAGGTAAAAGTTCACCGATGCCATTGCCACCTAAATAGAAATGCTTCAGATTCGGAAGACGGACGAGAATGACGTTGTAAGGAATGTTAATCAACCGGTTAAACGACAAATCTAAACTTTCCAATTTTGTCATGTGAGCAAAGAACGCGTCGTCTACGGTGTGCAGTTTGTTGTAGGATAAGTCTAGATGTTTCAAACTCGGAAATCTGCATTTCATTTCCGTTGGAGAAAAACTTTCAAAAGCGCAGTTGGAAAGAAGCAAAGTCTCCAGCTGGGTGTAATTTTTCGGCGTTATGTCCGATAGTTCGACGTCGCAGTCGAAGAACGATGTATTGTTTAATTGTTTATTATCTCGTGAATCGAGAAGTCTGAGACTGTTCGGAAAATGGCTAATACTTATTCGGGAGTTCAGCCCGGTGTTTCTAAGTATTAAAACTCTCAGATTAGTAACACGTTTGAAAGCGTCCCTGTGGATATAAGAAATGTAGGTGTCGGAAAGATCCAATTCCTTCAAGGAATCCATGGGTGGAATATCCTCTTCGTCAAATTGCACCATTCCATACATGTGTACGCCCAGGACGCGCACCTTCTTATCCGACAGCTTTTTCAGAATAACGTTAGACAAACTCATGGGATGATCAGATTTGACCGTGAACTCCGAGAAGTTCGTATCGCAGCCTTTTAAATTTTTAGAGTCCCAATCGTTCACAAACGTTTCAATGAAATGAAATGAATAAACGCCGGTCCACGGGAAAGAAAACCTCGTCGCAGGGCTACACAATCCTGTATTTTCCGTAAAAATCGAGGTGAGATTGGAGCTCCATTTACACTCCGAAACGTCCATTTCAGAAATATTGGCGTATTTTCGAATTGCGCTTCTCAAGTCCAAGCAAGTCACGTTGAAATACACGAAGACGGACGGATAATCGGCGTTGAATAAGATGGACACGTCTAATTCCTGCAACATATTGCTCCAAAAATCGTGGACGTCTGGAAAATTGCAGCGGTTCAAACCGGATATCAGCGGTGAATTGAAAAATTTTTGAATTCTAATTTTTTTAATTCGCAATTGCAACACATTTTCGTTGCTATTCGTCCGATTTAACATGTCCTCTACACGTTCGGCCGATTCCAATGACCACGTGAAAGTTAAGCCATTAGGAGTCGGCAAATAAAGATTGTCTTGTATACACCAACATTCTACGTTGAGTTTTTCGTTTCGAATAGTTTCGTGACAATGAAACTTCGCGTTATAAAATGGTGTATCAGTTGGCCAGACTCTGTCTTGTTGCGAAAGTGAAAATTGGCATTGTAGTAAGAAGACCAAGCCCATCGTTATTATTTCAAAATTCAATCTACATTTCACTGCCATGGTTGCTTCTGGAGAAATGCTTCGAAAACTGTTTGGTTGGATCCGACAGATTTAAACTGTAATACAAATATGGAAAGAATTAAACATGACGTGTTGCCCGAAAGTGTTAGTCTTGACCAGCCAAAATGGTGTCATAAAAGCCATCCTATAGCGGACCAAACCTCTATACTCTTAAGTTTAAGAAATTAAGGGGCTTAAACCGTCGCAAATACTTTATCTTTTTAAAAGCTTTCAAATTACATCCTCAAAATGGTGGAGTATTACTGACAGTTTAAACACCTTTTTTCAACATGTTTTTTTGTTGAGTTTATACCAAAATAGTAACAGAAGTTACGAGACATTAACAAGATAGTACCATCATTTTTCAATGCATAGCCAATGGAAAATTGAACTTGGAATCATAAAATCCATATTTGATTTTAGAAAATCCGAGGAATTAATTTTTAAATGATTTAAATTAATTGGCAATTTGCTAATGGAAAACTTTAAATTGGTTTATTTTTAACGTCTTTTCTTCAGCTTTTCCAGCGTCGTTATTGAAAATTCAGAGAAGAATCTCAACTAAATCCTGTCTGCTTTTTATCTGCATTATAAACAATTTTAAAATCATGAACAAATTGATAATTCAATAAAATTGTTTATGATAACGATAAAAAAGTGTAACATTTTAATAATACTTAGAAACAAGCATTGTTTTTTCATCGATATATATGGATTTTTTCCATGTTAAACGTTTTCAATAACATTTTTAGCGTTATTACAATTTTTTTTTCAAAAAATAGACGTAACATTAAAAATGTTCATCATCAAGTGGTCGGAAAATTATTCAATTAATAAAGCATAACACGACCAGGTTACTTTAGAAAAAAAGCGACGTTCAAGCCCTGACTTTGCACACCAAAAAGACTAAGGAATTTACATTTTTGATGGTCAGTAAACGCAGCCGTCCAACACAGACAACAACTTAATATAAAAAATAAAATTAAGAAATGTTTTGTATTTCTTAATTTGTTTTTTACATTTAGCTTTTTTAAAAGAAATTTAGCCGTTAAATGTTAATATTTTGAACATATAATCGATGCATTATGACGTTATGAATTTAACTTCTAAATTTGATTTAAAAAACTAAATGTTTAAAATAAAATTAAAAAATGTTTCATAAATTTATTTTTAACGTTTAGTTTTTTTAAATGAAATTTAGAATTAAATGTTAAAATGTCATAATGCATCGAGTATAGTTTATATAAAAAATGTAACACATAACTGTTACATTTCATTTTAAAAAAAAACTAAATGTTAAAAATTAAATTAAAAAATGTTTGGTATTTCTTAATTTTTTTTAACATTCAGCTTTTGTTAATTTAGAAGTCATATGTTAATTAGAAGTTATACGCTAATGTCCTTATATTATCCTCGAGTACACTTACAAAGAAAGCCTTTTCACAGAATAAAACATAATTTATAATTTATGTATCTCTAACTAGCTAATTAATGTACACATTTATCATACTCACCAAAAACAGGAGAAACTGAAAACTGTTGTTCAAGATCGATGATCTCTAATCGACATCAAAAGACGGAGTGAAATAAAGCCCTGAATTTCTCCTTTATATACAATTAATTCAGGAACTTAATGAAAAGAGGAAGTTTTCGCATTACTTTCTCCAGCGTAGAACGTTTTTAAAACCTGGTGGTAAACTTTTTAACTTAACTTTCGACGTATAAGTTAATCGTCGATTAACTTTTCCGCCTTCAAAAATTGATCAAATTATGTATTTTCTGGCAAAACCCTTAATAGCCTATAATTCATTGTAAATTTTACGAATCTAACAATGATTTATAAGCAATCTCGGAGCCTTTGGATTAATAGAAAAGAAATCGTAGTGATGCACAACTTTGATAATCACACATGCATTTCAAAATTTAGATGAATTTGGATTAATCTTAATAAAGATAAGATGCATCGTGAGCTATTAGCTTATGTTTTTCTCATCTTTTTATCATTTGATACTTAAACTGTCTTCGTAATAAGTACATTAAAAATTAGGTCTAAAATGGACTTACTATTATTAGTTTAAATCCTATACAATAACTAAATTCAACTTATGGACATGTTTTGGGGAAAGCATTATGTACGTAAGTTGAAAATCAACTGATCTCTGTTAATCTCAGCCAAGACATGTACAAAATGTTTGAACAAATTGCTAGGTTTAGCATTTTGACGTTATAAATCTGTATCTTTTCAAGCTGAAGGGCGTAGTTTTGGACTTTCGGATGCCCTAAAAATGTCCACTTTTTGTCTGATTATGTCCAATTATATCCGATGATTTGTTCAGTTTCGGCCGATTATTTGTCTTATTAATTTCCAGAAAAATGATTAAATAGGCGTAAAAAAACCTAGAATTTCGTGTTTAGTTTCGTAACCTCTGTTGAAATCTGAGTGTTTCAGAAAAGTGCATGAACACCAGGCTTCCTCAAATAATTTTAAGACAATGATAGCTAAACTGTTAAATATATAAAAACTTATGTGAAGAGAGGAAGGTCCAATGAGTGTGCCAAAATGACGTTCAAGTTCAAATGACGCAATAGCAAGCGGGCGCCATTTTGTGCTAAAATGAGTATAACTCAGCACTGAGACTGTTTAGCTCATCCTTCACTTTTATGATATTTTTTTTTTGCTTTTTTCACTGCCTCTAAATCCTTCCCATTTACTAATATTGAAATAAGAAATCATCACGAGCCTTTTAAAATATATTTTATTTTATAATCTTTTTTATTATTATGTTTTATAACATACTAAATTTGAAAAAAAAAACTTCCCATAAAGAATGGACCACTAAGACACTTTGGAAAATTTCGCAGACTATAGCCTTTGTAACTTTTATTTCGCTATTTTTTATGCACTGACCAGGGCTTGCTTTAATCTTGTTTTTTTGATTTTCGACTATAACAGGAAATAGACTGTCTTTTTCTTCCTCTTTAACTTCCAGCTACAGTAAGTGTAAAAACCCTTAAGTCAATGTGTTGTTCACAGATATGACAAGAGCTAGAGGTTTTTCTTCAGGATGTCCTAGTCGAGTTTTACGAAATTAATGTACGTGCACAATAGTGAGCCATGGCAACTAGCAAACGTTCATAATTGAATAATTGTCCACCTTCCTTGAATGGTAAAACCTTTGAATGGTGACCACTTTTTAGTGAATTGTGTTTTCTAGTGTACATTTCCTTCATAAAATTTCTCTGCATAGTGATTAGTGACCACCAGTCTATTGCGTGCAGTGACCAGCGTGTGTTGTCTTTTTTGCAATTTTTACATTGCCAATGTACTTTTTTAAAGTGACCAGATAACGCATGAGCCACGTTACATGTTGCTTTAACCCTTGGACATGATGATTCTGTACTTTTTTTGGTTTTGTGTTTTTTTACTACGTGTATTTCCGTTTACATGTAGAAGTGCAGTGTGCATGTTGTGAGACAGTGGGCTTCACTCCCGTGGTTCGCTGTCCCCTCTTGGCCTGGTCTTCCCCTGGGCGTTCCAGGCTGGCTTGGCAGGTCGACTGGCTTGTCTTCCTTCTCGATGACTTCGCAGACTCGGTGTCTTCTCCGGCTGCGAGGCCCTGACTGGCGTGCGATGCCTCTCGCACGGCGACAAGTTTTATTCGCGGTTCGCGGAACAGGCGCGACGTAGTTTCGGCGCGGCGATACTCGCGATGCGGCTGAGAGTTCGGGCGCGGCGGCGTTCTCTGGCGCGGGCGCGAACTCAGGCGCGACGTCGTTCCCCGGTAGCAACGCGATCAAGTCCGTGACGCGGTCCGGCGCGATCAGGCGCGACGACGTATTCGCAAGGTTTCTTGCCTTGGGTGCTCAGGCTCCTTGCCTGGGCGATGGTCGAACAAGCGATGTGGCGCGGTAAACGCGACGCGGT
>JAQGBX010002354.1:0-20760 GCA_034698745.1 Megaphyllum sjaelandicum | reverse complement strand
GCATATGCATATATATTAGTGGAGGGATCCACTTGATACAGCAGCTCATCGATAAAAAAGATGAATAGAAAAGGTCCTAGAACACTACCTTGAGGTACACCACTGAGCACCTGCAATGGGATGGAAGTTTCCCCACCAATACGCACAACCTGGCTTCTATCGTGAAGAAAAGAAGCAATCCATGCATGAATTGGGTCCCGCAGGCCCGACTCTGCAAGTTTATACAGCAGCTTAGAGTGCGAGACCTTATCAAAAGCCTTCGCAAAATCGAGAAAAATAACATCGACCGTGGCGCCTTTTTCTAGTGCAGCAGTACAAAAATCTAAGGATTTTAACAGTTGAGAGGAGATTGTTCTCTTCCTGATGAATCCAAATTGTCTTGGTGAAAAAGAGACAAAATTTAGCAGATTATCTACGATTATTCCTTCCAGGATCTTACATGCAATGCATGTTAAGGATATTGGGCGGTAATTTTCAGCTGAGGTAGGACATGAGGCACATGTCTACAAGTGTAGACATCCAACAAAGAAGCACGTTTTTTAAAATATCTAAACTTATATTTTTACAATCTGTAGCTTTTCTGAATGAAACTGACATTCTAATGTCACGTAAATTTTGGAATATATATATATATATATATTTTCTTTTAATTTCACTGGAGAGATGCAACAAATTTTTTACACTTTTCTACAGATTTTCACATTACAAAATGGTCATTTCACCGTTAATTTTCTATTCGTTTCTCTCGTTGTCTCGAATACGTCCACGTTCAATCTCGTCATAATTTTTCGTTTTTGAAGTCTTCGCATTATTACCCTTATTCTCGACCTAGTTAGTGAAATGCTGTTTATTTTTTCCCCTTTTTTTCATTTCTCATCGTTTTTTCCCAGCTTACATCGTTGCATTGCAAAATTGAAGACAAGCTTTTTATTTGCCGAATAATGCGATGGTCTTTGGCGAACATTACTGGAATTGTTTCGTTTATACGACGAAATGAGGAGAGTGAGAGAGAGAGTTTGAGGGGGTGGTAAAAATAAACAGTCTAAATCCCCATCGCGTACTGCTGTCCAATTATTTGATGGCTAGCTTTTGGGGTGATTTAAGGGGCGATCCAGCGGTGGTGGATCGAGGAAATATGGAAGACCTCGGAATTAATCAGCCATATAAAGATGAAATGCAGAGGACATTAAGCTTTCCGAATGCACTTTCACATAATATAAAATGGACGCGAGACTCATGAGCTGGCAAAAAGCACTACTCCTTATATAGGTCTACATTAAGCTTTTAATCAATACCATTTCATTAATATCATTAAGCTCCAACAATAACGCTATATTTTTGACCCCGCATTATCTTCAGTGGTTAAAGGTCGAGTCGTTGCATGCGCCACTCGGAACTTACGTTTCATGAGACAATAAAAAGGTCAATTATTGGAAGAACTAAATGACCAAACTTCCCCATGTGGGCACCTCCTAACGACTGGGCACTACGTTGTTGGGCGCTTTGCTATGGTCAGATTATAAACGGGTGTTCATTTCAGGAAATTCAAGTATCGTGCAAAGTTTTAAATCTGTTGGAAAATGATTAATTTTAAAATGCATTTCCGACGATCAAATGGATACATTAACTGCAATGCATATGCATGCAGCATACACACGTACACGCAGTACGTTGTACTACAAACCGTTTATGTACATATACATAAAACAACCTATCCAAACATTATTGTCAAGAAATTGCTATAAATCAAGAGTTGTTTTACCTAATCTTGCTATGGAAAGTGGCCAAAAAGTCCCCACTCTGCATGTGCAATTATATGTACATGCATGAATATTTAATTCTACCGATGCTTTATTATACATGAACCAACTGTAAAAATTACACGGAAAAAAGATTTAATTCAGTTACCTCGATATATCTTTAATATCAATACGCTACATGAAGACTTTCAATTGATTAAGAAATTTTAACCAACATAACATAGTCTCAATTAATCTTCTATTATGCTGTTTATTCTACAACATATAATATTATTGAAAATTCGCTAATTTATACAAAGGATTTCTCTAAAAAAATAATTTCTTGTGGCACTTTGTTTTAAAAAATTTCACTTCACTCGTGGTTCGTTATGGTTAATCTCGTTGTACATGTATGGGCTTAGTTGATAGAATGTACGTGCCAACATTTACTGTACGTGTATATACAATGTATGTATATGATAGGTAGATGCCAGTAGTTTTTAACATGTGAACATAACATAAATATTTATTCATTATTTCCGATAATAATTGATACGTTCGAAGTATTTAGTAAATACCACTCACAAATGACTTTTTGAAATATACTATAAACATGCTATAAACTTTAATTGTTAATCCACGGGGTTTTAGTTGACCTGTATAACTAATGACCAATTGGCTAAAATGTAATGAACGTAAATGAAATATTATTATTATATTTACGCCGTATCCACATTTTAGAGTGCTCGTCGTATTTTAGCATTATTTAATATCTGGACCACTTTTCATCACTGCAAAAAGTCCATTTCTCATTCGCCCATTTGGAGGAGGTCCTTGCCTGTTAAGGAGGTCGGGAAGAACAATGGCTTTTAATACGTTTTCCAACATGAATGGCACATTTTTTGATATTGAGGATGACAGTCGGGAGTCCCAACGAGCTGATAAACTATATATATACCCTAGCTTTAATTTCTTTTTTTCTTCCCTTTCTTTATATTTGGTCATCTAGATCGAGAGAAAGAGAGAAGGACCTTTCGTCCTTTTTTTTTCATCTCAACTTTTCATTATAGTTGTTAACCAGACTGAAATACGCGTCTAGTTTTACAACCAGCACTCGGTTTAATGTCGCGTTTCGCTATAGAGTGAAAAATGTTCAAATTGAATTCTCCTCGTCGTCGACCGCTGGTCATTTGTCCGGCCACGCTGCCGTGTCGTAGTGGTCAATCGCCGTCATCTTTTATTGGAAAAAAGGGATTTTAAAAGCGCCTCGTCCTATACGAGTAACCCTTATGGCCGCACGCAGCTTTGTCATTTTCATCCCATATTTTTTCGGAAAAGGGGGGTGTTTAGGGTCAGCTTAGTAAGCGAC
This sequence comes from Megaphyllum sjaelandicum, assembly GCA_034698745.1. Lineage (NCBI taxonomy): Eukaryota > Metazoa > Arthropoda > Diplopoda > Julida > Julidae > Megaphyllum > Megaphyllum sjaelandicum. The sequence goes on along the minus strand of JAQGBX010002354.1, from coordinate 17,652 downwards.
AGCTCCTTAGACATAGGGGACGCCACTCACGCTGGCTTTGGATAGCCCATAGATTTCAATAGCTTATAGCGTTGCGACAGGCAATTATGTTAGGCAAAATCTCCTAAATCCCTCCTACAAATTGTTTTCCTATCTAAGAGTCATGGCTATTCTCTTTTTCTAGAGGCTGAGTTTTTATTAGGCTGCAAACCGCACTGGTCACTCTCGGCGATCATCTCCATTAGGATCAGCGGCAAGAATGTCGCGCACAAAATAACGCAGAGCGCTCGGATTTAGGGCCTTAAGGGAGCCTTCATCCAGGAACGGAATTATTTCATTTTATGTACATCGATGTCATTGGCGATAGGCTTACCCCAAAACCCTCGAGATGGGGAACGAGCGCATTCGGCGAGGGGGATTCGGCAAAAACGACCACTTTTGGTCAATAATGCTCTTGCCCAGCACGCCCTCTAGCGGCTGGAATGAATTACCCACGGTAAAAAGGAATGCATTTCGATGCATCTCAACATAGGTCTATACATTTAACTTTTTCAAAATTCATTCTGAAAATGTATTCTCTTCGATGTACTTCGAAATACATTTCGCGTTAGCGAGATAATTCATTTTGAAATGCATCGACGATAATACAACTCCGAAAATACATTTGGAATACAGTTCCCATTAGTGAATTATATTCTACTTCTTCGTTTTGGAAAATTGCACGGGCTGAATCCTAAAAAAATGTGAAGCAAATTGTGTAGTTACCCTAAAATAAAATGCAATGTCCGGCACGTCTGCAGACTCTTGACCGAACTTGAAGATTTCAACATTGCCAGTTCTAAATGCTCCTTGACAAAGGTTAATAATAGAAACTATTTCTAAGATGACCATTGTAGGAAGATTATTTATACAAAAACTCAACTTGGCGAGATTCCTCGCTTAACGTTTCTCGTATTAATGATCGCGATGATAAATGCCACTCTAATTGATTAAATAAGTTAATGCAATTACAAACGTTAACAATCTTATCAATAAATCACTTTGCTCCTCGTATATGGAACAAACTAAATAAGATTTGTTACACGTATCGTTTTACGAATGAAATCGCCCCCTTAAACTAGGCTTTGTCTCAGTGCAACCGAACTAGCAGTGATTGCCCGCTTTAAAGGGGCAGTCCGCTTTTTCGTGTCCAGTTCTTCCATGATTTTTTTTCCCGTATTTGTTTGCCATCGCGCAGTATGTGCATATATTCGAGTCGTTTTTGTACGTGCCCGGACATAATAATCCATTTTTCTTTAGTGTTACTCCATTTTTGTGGGGAATAATTCACGGGATGAAGCCCGTTCTCTTCGGGCTTATGTCCAGCCTCGTCCATATATTTATATAGAGATTTCGGGCTTTAAAAAGGTCGCCTAAAATGTACTCGTCTATTGCTCTTAGTTCGGGCCTTGCGTCGACAGGCCGGTGATAAATAGCTGCTCTCGCTCCTATGTATTTAGGGGTGATTTCGATGAAAACTGCAAAAAGCTATTTTTTATACCTAGCTGTCTTCTCATATTATGCTCGCCAGCACAAAATTGTTTTCGCTGGCTTTATAAATGACAGTTCACTTCTACGCCGAGCGAGAGAGCTGTCATCATCACGTTCGGGGCTTTTAACGAGGGAATATAATAATAAAAGCCGAGTTAGACGACGGGCCGGAGAGAAGAAAATTTCATTAAATTTAGTCTTTCTGCACCCATAAACCTAATAGAAAACTATCGAAGCAAAAAAAAAGGATTGAATCCAAAAATACGGTCAGCGCTTTTATACGAGCAAAAACAACGCACGCAGCGATACCGATATCGTCTGGGACTTTTTGCTCCGAGATAACATTTTGCACTCAACTTTGTTGAATATTTGTATAAAAAGATAAGGTTTTTGTATCGATACGTATTCGTATTTTATTCCGATGCAATCCTATCTTATACTTTTTCAAGTTAATTATGGAAATTATTTAAATTTTAAGTTTCCCTATTCAAAGGTTAGAAATTCAATATTAACGTACTATATCATGCAAACTTAGTAAAATCTAAGTGACTCATATGTAATAAAATCATATGTCAGTAAAATCAGTCGTATCATTGCTTTGTCGTTGTCATATTTTTGCGACATTTTTAAAATGTTTCCAAAAGTCGTATTGCCAGTAGGTGATAAGTTCATAATTGTTTTAAAATTGTTCGTTGAGCGAAAGTTCATTATTTTTGAGCGACATGTAAAGTTTTTTACTTCTTGAAACGTAAATTTTATCTATTTTAAGTTAAATACAAAATCTCATAATCTTACAACTCAGAAAGTAAGATTGCTTTAATATCCATGCTGTTTACATTCACAGCTATAGCCTTTAAAAAGCTACCTTCGCTGAAGAAGCCACATTTTTCTAATAATTCACATAAAATGATCAGGTTTTTTCTTCGAGTCTTATTTTAGTTTTATTCGTTCTTAATTCTATTCGATATTCAATTTTTTAATTTTTTTAATTTTGTTAATGTTTACGTATGCTATATAATTATTGTATATACCATCTTTATATCTTAAATGTAATATCTTTCTAAACTCTAAATAATTTGTATCGAAGATGTGAGCGAATTTAAGAATTACTTCTGCGATCGAATTCCGATTCGATACAATTTTAAGATTAAGATAAGATTTGCAAGAAGTGTCTACGCAATTTTGTTTTTCGGAAACGACACCTAACCATGCAGGTTTTACTCTTATGTTTTCATCGTAGTGTAAGAATTTGCGTGAATGAACCAAATTAATGTACAGATTTACATTTCTGAGTAAATTCGTGAGTAAGTATAGAGAGTAGTTGAAGATTTCTCCGAATGATTTTATCGCATATTCGCGCGTCGTTGATGACGACCTTTATTAACCCTAGTAGTAAATCATTAATTGCGATTCCGTTCGGACCAATTGGTCATCATAGTTTGGCAATCCCTTTTGATATCGATGCACGATGTGTCCCGAATTGCGAGCCAACGTTTGGCTGATGACTCGATCCAATTACTATAGTTGGGAAGGAATAGTTGCTTTCCGGTCACATTCGGAACTAATTTAAAGCAATATTTTTCATGCGTCCCTCGAGAATTGCGCGCATTTCACCCTCGGAGAAGTATATATGCTCGTAGCTCCGTTTTTCCCAAACAGCCAACTTTATCGGCTTAAGTTCTTTTGATTAATTTGTGTTGCCTCTAGGATAAAAAGAAAATCCTTCATTTAAACTTTGTCTCGGGAGATTGTATCCGAGGAGGATCCCGCAAATATAGCATTTATATAACGGGTCGAAAAATGTTGCCTCGTGTCCCAGCAGCTAAGGATAAAGACGCAATCGATGATGTAAGAAACCTGAAATCTGAACAACGAAACGAAGAAGAAGAACAAAAAAAACATGCAATCGAAGAAAGACGTGTAAAATATAAGAAAGAGACAAATGAATGGCTATAGGAAAAGTCCGTAGACATGCACGTACCTCCCTTCTTGCTCAACTTTTCAAGATGGGCTCGTTGCTTTCTCTGGCAATATACTCGCCCTCTAGCGGCACGTTACTTTGTCCAAAAATATCTTCCAACTGATTTTAAACTTTTGAGAATATTCAGCGTTATTTTTATGCCTGATGAAATATTCCGAATTATTCTATCAATCATTGCGTGCAGATTTTTAACAGTTAAATGGAACTCGATGCATTCTGCCCTCGATTTCATGGATTTTATTCCTATCGTGTCAATTTTATGCAGTTTATTACGTGATAACGAGATTTGATATAAAATCATGACAAACTGTACTGTTACCTATAAATTAAAATTACATGTTGCCCTGAAGTGATATGCATGTTTATGTTTTTTAATTGTGAAGGATCTACTGGACGTGGGCACGTTTTAGAAATATTCTTACAGCGCACTTATAAAAATTGATAATACTTTAATAAAGTAAACTCGATCACATTTATTTTGATTTAATTTACTGTGATTGCAGAGCGTTAATTTTAAGATAAGCAAATATTTTATGTATGAAATTATTTTTGTATCTGAAATAATGAAGAACATTTTTCTAAATTATAAATCAATTCTCACATAATTTTTCTAATATTTTTAATTTTGCTCCACTTTAAAAACAATAGCAAATCCACTCATGGCCACTATACTTACTTTACGTGTATTTTATTAAGGAAATGAAGATCGTTCCCAACATTGAGATTTAATGAATGATGCAGAGACATTGTCATCTGTCACTCATTAATTATAGATTGCTTTACAGCTATTTTCAACACCATAAATATTGATTTCCTTATAATTCGGATTAATTTTTTCATATTTCTTAAGATGCTCGATTTAGAAATGTTAGATTATGTAACCTGATAGCATAGTTGAATTATATTTACAGATGCACAAGCGACCCTATAAATTCCCTCTAATGCTTTCTCTACTTTCTGGCCATCGTTACGCGTGTTTTTGTTTGTTTGTTTGTTTGTTTCTATCCCATCCTTGCAATCATTATTAATATGAATGTGCCAAAAGCTCGCTGTCGTCAGGATGTTTTTCTCTAAAAAGCTTAAAAGCTGAATTGAACGTCTAAGAAAAATGCTCGTCTAACTTTCGTCAATATTTTATTGATTTTTAACGTAAATGCAGTATACTCGAAGTCCCTTTTTGGCTATTTTGCAGATGTTTAAATGTGTTGTAAAGAAGGAATCATTCATAATCGTCAGAATCAAATGGTCAATGTCACTTTTTGGCTTATGTAATAAAACCGACTGGAGTTTTTTCGTAATCCATTTCGATAAGCCTCCGAGATGGAAATAATGTACTTATTTGAAAAAGGGATTTCATTGAAAATAATTGCGGAAATCGGATGCGAAGGGACTTAGTCATTTATCATCTAAACTCCGCGATGACACCACCTTGCGGCCATTCGAAAGAAGGCCATAACGCACTCATCTAAAATAATAAAACTACATTTATCATCCCAGAAAAGGTCTTCGTCTTTATGATAATTGGATTTTTAGCAGCTTCGAGAACAGGCGTGGCCTATTAAATTGCTTATCTAAAAAGTACAGTCGGTATACCTACATTGTATATGCGCTGAACACGTGTCTGATGACTTGAAATTTATCCTCTCGTATTTGGGAATTTTAAGTCATGAGGCAAATTTCCATTGATTACAGATTAGATAGATAACCAATTTTATACGATTCGGGTGTTTAAGATGTTGATGAAATCCAATTATCATAATTTCATAGACATCATAAATTCGAAAATCAAAATTCTTCGTCCGTGACATATATTTGGCCATTACCAATGCAAGTTGTAGGTAATGGCAGGTGATGCTTTTTTATTTCGTATTCGATGAAATTCAGCATTTTTCTGTCTTAAATTCTTCAAAGGAATAATTTGAAGAAGTTTTAGTTTGCCAATTGACATTTCCTCTTAAAGTTTCTGATGTTCATAAATTCTAAAATTAAGATATAGTTTTAAAATTAAGTTATCACTGGAGCCAGTTGAAAGTAAAAATATTTCTAGAAAAATTGCGTTGAAATAATTTATGAAGCATCGACTTTACCATCGGACAATTCTTCCAGTAATTTTGAAATCAATTGTTTTTCTTTGACAAGCGAGTTATAGAGGTAATGACAGGAAATACTTCTTATTACACATTTGATGATATTCAGTATTTTTCTTATATAAAAAGTAAAATGTGAAAGCTTCTGAAAGCCACATGTTCTTCTCTGACAAAAACCGGTATTGATTTCTAAACTTTTACGAAACAAAGTAAACTCTAAAACAGAACAGGAAATACATTTATCCCGCATTCGATGACACCCAATATTTATTTATTAATTTAAATCGAATTAATATGTAGTAACTCGAAGTTTCCATCAATAGCACTTACTCCAGTGACGAGATAATAGATCATCTTGTAAGGGAACTTGCATAATGTTAAGCGAGCTTTAGATAATAACTGCTAGGAAATACTTTTCATTCCATATATTTGATACCATTCAATATTTTTTTCATTAATTTGATTAAACTCGAATTTTCCACGTGACACTTCCGGCATATATCTGACAGCGTGTTGCCAAGCCCGATTTCCTTAATTTAATTAGAGGTGTCGTTAAATATAAACGACAGCGATTCATTAATGCCGATTTTGATACCAATTTGAATAATTTTAATTTGGTCGAAGCTGTTGGGGGATCGATTGCTCGCACAATTGTTCATTTTTAATTATGTGCGGGACATTGATAGGAGGGATTGAGTGCCTTTCTATTGGGGAAATTGGGTCTTAGCCGATTTGTGATAGCGATTAATGACGCAGAGCCTTATCCCCTCCTCAATACCCTCAATGTCCTCTACTAGGAAGGCGTTAAAAAGTACACAATCTGTCGCCGAAATGGACGTCAGTGTCGCCATTGTTGCGGCAATAAATGATCCCCCGAGAGAAGCCTCGCTAATGTCCCTTCTTAATCAAATTCTCTTTAATTACGAATACGTTGAATTCGAGGCTTTTTACGTTTGACCATCAGCAGCAGCAGCAGCGCCATGGAGGGATCATTGGACGTCCGAATTAAGGGGAGAGAAGCTGCGTGACGAGGATCACGGTCAATGGGGGTCTATTTTGCGTGCATTTTTGTCAGGGGTGAGGGGGTGACATCGACGATATACATCCGTGCATTTTAGGCCGGCTTGATTTAAGGGCGCTTAGGGGGGTGACATCCGGAAAGGAAGTGCTAGGCACGTGTGCTGCGTGATGCAACGCGTGTCGTTCAGACACCCCCTAAGCCAGGGGGGCTAATTTGACACGTGTTTGGCTATTGATGAATTCCTGCCAAATTGTTATCAACGTGGCAGTTAAACGATTAAATCTTCCCTATCTCGATGTTGGGACACTCGAAAGTATTCGACCGAACATAATTTCGATTATTATCTATACCGCATTTGTATAACTCGTGGTGGGAAGCCAGAAGGTGGCCTCCGTGGAGGCTGAGCTACTTCCGGGGGCGGAAGGGGATTGCTAAGGACTGCCTATACATTGTATACGCGATATAAATCAAAATGTGATTTGGAAAATAAAAACACGATTGAGAACATTTGTCCCTGATAAAAGATGAGTTTCGAGCGTTCAATTTTCAATGCGAATTATACAGTCGAACCTCGTTAAGACGAATCTCGAGGGACGTGCACTAGTTCGTGTTATCAGAAGTCAGACGAAGCGCGACTTCAACGATGAGAACTAAAGTTTCATCGATTTTTTTTGTAAATCATACCCCACGTCCACGAATGGGAAGGTGATGTAACTTTTGTCTAAGAAAATTCCCCGTTATAACGCACGGGAAAAAACTCGAAAATTCATTCGTTGTAGTCGAAAATTTGTAATATCCGAATTCTGGATTCGTCTTCGACGAAAAAATTGGCAATCCGTGCCTGCATTAGGACGGGAACTGGAAATCATTCGTTCTATCAGAAATTCGTACGAAGCAAATTTTTCTTAATGGAATTTCACTGTAATCTAATTTTAAGTTTCTGACTTATAAAATAAAATATCATACATGTATAGAAGTATAATGCTACCTTTCAGCATCTTTCCGTAACATTGTTCGTAAAATCCCACTTATTTGTAATCTGATAAGCATAAAACGGGCTCTTACCAACACATTTATACTTTTATTCTTACATTTATACTTCAATAAAACTGCTCATGTGCTCTGCGAGAGTTGCTAAACTTTTTTTTATATTATTTCATTCCTACGTATAACTCGTCCTTATGGGAAACTTAACTGAACTCCTGCGCTGAAATTTCAATCTCAGACGCCTCAATCTTGACTTGTCCGAGCCAACTTAAGTAAATAACATCGGTGCGTAAAATCGGGTGCCAGCTTTTACGTCGCTTTTAATACGCGACAATAATGGTTTAGTTTCTTTTCCAAGACGTTTTTTCATCCCCCCTCCCTTTCGTATATTGTATACACGCTCGAAGGAGAATGTTCAAATTTCTCAACTTTCCCCCTTAGGACCTCTTCTCATTTCATCGAGTGCGAAAATATAAAATGCATAAAGTCTAATTTAGTTTTCATGCTAAATTATTTCTAGTAGAACTCACGAACAAACAACTGTTTTTGCGCATTAAAAGCAATGAAATGTAGGACGTTGTCAACCCCCTTAATATTCGGCGAGGCGACGCTAAAAGTGAGCGGGTGACTTTGAGAAGTGCTTCCCAAATTTATCGTCCTCATTTTCATAGGCGTTAAGTACTTTTCGTAGAAAAGTCGGCAATGAGCGCCTCGTTCATAATCAGGCTCACTATGCGTGCATTATACGCCATTGTAGGAAAACCTTTTTCCATAAAGCGTGAATCACTCGGTATTAATGTAAACTGCGTGCATACAGAGTCGGGCAATAAAATTGTTTAATTTAACAAAGTGGCAATATCGCAACTCGCAACGACCGAAAGACCGAGCGTCTATATACAAGTACAGCTCGGACTATGAAAAGTTGAAAATTAACAGCCATCGTCGTATAAGCTTCGTGACTTATAATTAATGGTAATGAAAGTTCATGGAAAAGCAGGACTTGAATGTTTGCTTACGAATAAGGACTCGGTGCATGCATGCCCAGCAACGACCGTTTTGGCTATATCAGATCGCGAAGACGATGGTTCTCGATCAAATAGGCTGCTGTAATTTGTTATGATATACGCTATACATGCATGTACGTGGGCTACTCAAACGTTTCAATTCATTTTTTTAATTAGAGTATAAGATTTTGCCGTTTTTTTTGTAGACTCGCATTAATAATTACGTGTGGGTTGGAATATTGTTACGCGTGTATATTTCAGAATGTTTTGCGATTTTACATATAGTTTTGTCTGTCTCGTTAACATGGTAATTACCTACGCTAAAAGGAAATGCATTTAAAAAATATGTATACAGTAAAACCTGTTAAGAGTGACCACTAAAAAAATAGTGATATGTTGTCACTGTACAAAAAAAGCTTAAATTAAACTAAAATGAACATGTAAACTGTACTTGTTGCTACATGTAGACAAAAGCCACAAAACCAAAAAATTACAGAATTTTAAAGACAAAATTATCAAGTTTTCCTTGTTTTAAATGCATTTTGCTTCTTATGATCATGTTTTCAATGATATTTTTGATCTGAATAACATGTGTATGAGAACCACTGGGTTAAAGCAGGATGTTAGGTGACTCGACTCATCTGTTATCTGGTCAGTTTATAAAGTATATTGGCAAAGTAAAAATTTTAAAAAGACAACACACACTGGTCACTGTACACAATGCACAGGTGGTCACTATACAGAGAATTTTTATGAAGGAAATGTATACCAGAAAAAAACAAAACACTAAAAAGTGGTTAACATATAGCTGGGAACCAGAGATGGGAAATTTTAGTCGATTAATCAATCAAGATCATAAAATGCATTGACAAAAAATACACGCAATGATGAGAATAATTTTAAAACGCTTTGACGAGAATTCAATTCACAAGAATGCATTTTTTAGACTACAAGAATTTTATTAACGTTAAATGTATTTTTGAAATGTTTCTTTTCAATGTGGGTGACTACGAATTGAGAATTCAGAAATTTCAAGTTTGTATACGCGTATTGTTCCATAGATGGAGCTTTTTTTTTTTAAAAAAATGAAAACTATAGCTTAATAATTAAATTATGAATGGAAAATTCGAGATTCCTATGTACAACTTGTACAATATCGTTGGTTATAGGAAAAAAATTGTTGCAACCATACGATTTCATACCTTTATAACCATGGACTTTAAAAATGATTATAGATCGAAACATTGTTACGATTGTTACAATGACACGAATTGAACGACGGTCGATGATGCATACTTTTTGAAATGCATTTTGAAAATGCATCGAAATGTCTCAATCTATATTACCAAATTATTTCGTTATCGATTTGTTTGCTATACTTCCCGTGACCCAATTCACAAATTTGGAGAAATTCCCCGTGTCGTTAGATTCCGACATACGGTCATGGCTGCACGTATAAGCCTACGTAGTCTGTAGACGTAATCGGGCGTTTATCATTTGAAATTAATCCTCGTCATAGGCATTTGACGTAAATGGCTTAAAAAAGGGAAAAGCAGTTTTGTATAATGAGAGCGAAGTGTCGCTTAAAATATGCTAGTTTATGCGCTCGCTAATGGCTTAGCTCCCACTTCACTCGCTAGTTGACATTAAGGCTTACAATTTCATTTACATACGGGATTAGACGCCAGGTTCATTCGCTTGAATAATGACATTGTATACCCCAATTAAATTAACAGAATATGCCTAGCTGCGATGCAACGGCGCTTCGGCTTCAGCTTCCTTATAAAACAAGCTCGTATTTATACACATTCATGGCCGTTAATAATGTTGCTCATTAAAGCTCCTCTGTTATATCCGACTGCGTGATGCGGCGACGGTGGCGTCGTCGAGGTCTCATTTTTCACCTTAGAAATGGCGCTAAAAGCGCCATTTGGTACCGGAAGTCGAAATAAGCCCACGAAGAAACAACTCCGCGTGAAAAGGTTATACCCTTCGGATTATATAATAGTATACAGTCGACCCTCCAACTTACGAACATACTTCAAGAAAATTCAACTTAATTCAAAAATGTCTGTCCGTATCTTTTAATTTTGTTTTCATCCCAAAATAATATCCTCTTGGACGTTGAACATGGTTTTCACGCTATATAGCGAGTAAAGTAGCACGGTCGATCCCCAACTTATGTAAACATAATTCGAGAAAACTAAATTCAAAACTTGAATGTCCGTCTTGCATCTTTAAATTCTGTTTTCATCCCAAACTAAAATCAATTTGAAATTGAGATGGATATACTAGTAGTTGATGTCTGTCTGTATGTTGAATATGGTTTTCACGTAGCAATCAATGCGTTCCTTTACACATGAAATAGAAATGCATAATTAACAAATACGTACGCGTTCGTAACTTAAATGATCGTAAATGGTGATTTTCCATAACAATTAGTACAAAAATGGACTCCTGGGCCCGTTTCTAATAAAATCATTTCTTTGAATTCGCTATACGGTCGAACCCCAACTTACATTACATTCCAAAAAACATGTCTGAACGTTGAATTCCACAATCCATAAAGCTGCGGTCATACACGAGGCAAATTATACCTGGAAATTAATGGAAAGAAATTGCGAAAGTTAAACGATTGCCTGTTCCTGCAGACACGGAGCGATACTTTAAGAATATATCCCTATACGGTATACGCAGCATTTGGCAGCATTGTTTCTAAGAGAAATAGCGGTAAACAAATTAAAAAGCAGCGCTTTCATTTCATCCTATACGTATATCTTTCCTGATTTTCTATCGAACATCAGAACGAAACTTTCGTGCATGACTGTAAAACCCATGACGCCCATTTCTTTCCGTAAATAACTTGCTCGGAATAGGATCGCTTTCTATTCTGGAAATATATCTGGAAACTTGTTTCCGAAGGAAATTTGTACCAACGTACGGAGAAATATCAAGTAATAATATATCTGGAAAGAAGTTTCGGGATATAATTAGCCTCGTCCATGACCAAATTTTCTGGGGGCCAGGTAATTTTAAATTGATCGTGCAGTTGTAAAACTATAAATCTTATTACTTCAATCGGTCAGAATTTACACCAAATAATATAGTAGAAATAAAGATTTCCGGACCTCCATAATGGAATGAATTTGGAGAAACATCTCTCACACCCCATAATCAACCGTGACAGCCAATCATTAGCAAATCTCTCAATGGCTAATATTTTATTTATTACCGCTTTTCAAGCGTCGACTGAGTCAAAGTTCCTAGTTCCCATAGTGACACGTACGGATACTCGGGTAGGGGGGGGGGGCGGAGAAGGGGGTCCAAATATCCCGCATTTAAATTGATTTTTTTTCTCTCTTTTCGTTCGTACAATATGTGTTCGCAGAAGTGGTCGAATGAAGCAGCCAATGAGCCGGACCAATAAAATTTAAAGTCGCGGCATGGATTTTTATTACTTTTATTGGCTGATTGCCGCGGCATATTGAAATCAATATTGTATTTGTAGGAGCAGCAGGGCCATTGCTTTTCGAACCAATTATGCACGATGTTGGCAACTTCCTTCTCCTGCTTTTTATCCCTCCGGATATTTTACAACCTCCAATATTCATTTTGGGATGAATATTCGTGTTTTGTGTTGACTAGAAGGAGACGAATTCTAATGTAGGGATAGTAGTCGCGATGGCTGCCACCAATAAGAATATCAAATAAAGCCTCGTGGCCTTAGCTCTTTTATGACTTCATGGACTTCAATTACTTAATAAGCTCATTCAACTTATTAGAATATAACCATAAATAAATAAATGAATACCCGTCGCCTTACAATGCGTATCATAAGCTAGGGTGCTTAATCAATTTCTTTCGAGGAATGGCCATGCATGCTGCTATTTAGTTCATAAAATCTAATAAGTTTGGCTTTGGCGAATGGCGTGACTGCGTTCGTGAGTATGACTCCATCTTAATATACTTCGTCGAGTGTCGCTTGATGTAGCCTATGCGTGCTAGGATGTAGCCTACATTATATAGCCAACTATAATATCTATTTGGCTGCGGGGCAATTACTCTGGAATCTGTTCTCATATACTGTACACGCATATACCCATCGCGCGTCGATTGCTTAATGTATCGGTTTAGTTTTGTACTTTTATCTTATCGACTAAATAAGGTTTATATTGATATTGTCAAATTATTTCGAAAGATATTCGTTATACGTGTAATGTATAGCTTTGATTAACGATTCTAGTACTTGTTGCTATTGCCGCAGCTTGAGCATAACGTACTGTTCAGTGAAATTGTTTGTAAAACTATAATAACATATAGCCTACCGTATACGTACACTGTACATGTATACGTAATGCGTTAAAACGATTAAAAAAATGTGAAAATAATGTTAAAATATTTTTCAAAAAGATTTTGTTACATGGACAGATCTGTCTACGCGCATTATTAATTGATACATACATGATCAAAAATTTCTTGCTTTAGATTTATCTTTGAAAATTGTCGAGGTGGTGCTAAACTGAGAAAATATCCCGTTAATGCGTAACTTTCTTCTAGAAGACGAAAATGATGCGCTAATGGGAAATTCTTTACTTTGAATAACTTATTGGTTATTAATTTACCACCGATATAGAAATGTTTCATGACAAATGTTTAATCATCAGTCGGCACACCGGGTTTGTTTTCGGAATCGAGCTTTCCTGCAATGTATAGGTGTTATGCATGATTGCCAACATAAAAGAAGCCCTGAAGTCATTCGTTGTGTGGCGACCGATAATTAAATGTTGAAAATTGAGCCATTAAACTAACTTCTCGGCGCCCTACAACTTTCTAATACTTTTTCTTCATAGCTATTACCGTTTAAGACATAGTGGCCCTTAATATAGGCCTCGGGGCCAAATGGTTTGGGCACCATTTCATTCCGCACCCTGTATGGTTACTATATGTTCCCCATATCCGATTTTTTGTATTTGCACCCATTCTGTGTGTTTGGGGGGGAGGAAGAGGGAGGAAAAGACTTTTTACTCACGCTGTACAGCGCCGTCTTAATCACCCCATTACCGAGTTAATCGTCCATGGGCTTAATCCGAAATCACTATCCGAAGTAAGACAAAACATGACGTAAAGCTAATGTAGCAAACGGAATCCATTTGTTTCTATACCGTCGATACTGTGGTGTTACCCTCTATAAATGTACACGTACAGTAGCTCCTGTTCCCCTTAATTCCCAACGGAAAGCAGCATTTTGCCACTGATTGGAACTTATTGAAAGGCATTATTGAATGAAGGCGATTATCCCCCGTCGTTTGTTGGCATTTGAAAAGGACTGGGCTAAATTTGGTTTATTAATTTAATACATGATCCATATCGTTATCCATCTTTTCTCCCCCAACGAGCATCGATTTCCACGAGTGAGTCCCGATGTGTCAGCGTTTACACACATTTCATAATCCCCTTTTGTTTGGCTTAACAAGAGGGGGAGGAAAAGGCCAATATGGATATTAGCATAAAAGTGGGGTACATGGGGGAGGTATCGGAAACGAATTAATGACGTAACGCTTACCTATACGGCTTTGGCTTTTGTTTGGCCTTGATATACGCTGCTGCAGCTGCGGTTATTTTCCCGACTGAACGTTTTGAATACCGTATAAAAATGAAAGCTGCTATCTTAATTATAAGCAAACGTTGAGATTTATATTAAGCGCGCCAGCTACGTTGTACATGCGTATTATACCAATGGCACGGTAAACATTGACATTGGAGCTGCGGTCGACGATCGTCGCGCCCCCTTGGGAATTAACGTGGCAGCTTCGACGATTTTAATTGGCATCTTTCGATGCATAAAGGCTTTTTTTGAATGTCATCCAGTGACCCTGCATATCATGCTCGAATCATTCCTCGTATAATAATGCGTGCGTGTATTATCCGGAAAGGTCGGAAAATAGTTTCTCGGATGATCTATCCGCTGAACGATGTAAAACTTATCGGACGTATAACATCGGTTAAGTCGGTGCTTAACAGCTTAATAGAATATGGGACAATACTATATATATATGTCGGGACATTTCCCGAAAATATAGTCACACACCTCGAAAAATTGGTCACACGACTGAATATAGTCACGTGCTTCGAAGAATATAGTCTCGTAGTCTCGAAATATACACTTTTTTTTAAGCTTCATGACAAGGTTTTGCAAAATCATTTAATTCAATTTGATTTAATGTTTACGTCGATATACAGTGTACACCAATACTGAATACTGAACTATACTTTACCTATAAACAGGTAGCCTATATACTGAATCAAAATCATAGTTTTGAGTTTTTCTCATTTGCGGGTTCACATATCTGACCACTTTTATTTCCCAAAAGAAGTCTACACTCTACAGCATTTTGTGACTCTTATATATACTTTTCCTTCTATAGATACACAGAAGCACCTTAATAATCTATCAAAAAGCAAATAGTTTTACCCAAATCTTATAACAGTTTTCGTCGAGAAAATGCGCGTCACCTGGTGATTCGTGATCGTGGTATAGCCTCCAAATAGCTTAAACTGGCCGTTGATTATCATATCCTCGGACGTTGAAATTGCGGTCAATCAGGACTGGTCATAAAAACGCTCGCTTCGTTGAACGTTCGCTGGTGTTATTGGTTCAGGTGGTAATTTCGTCGCGGGGGTAATTTATTTACCCGCAATTAAGGCAGCGGAAATGAGTAATTTATCAACGTTAAATGTCTTTTTGCTAGCGAAATGATTAAAGAGTTGGCCTTCGTTAAGCCTCTCCGTTCAGCCTTTTGAATCCCTAGAAAATTGAATGGCGTCAAACCGCAGGAATTAAGCGGTGAGTGCAGAAAAGCCTTCCTTCTATACACGTTAAAATGAAAAGAGGCTTCATTAAGTAAAAGTATCATTAATTTAGCGTTGGCGCAACGTGCACTCGGATGGCAGTTTGATGAAGAAAACGATAATGGAGCCACGCGTGTACTTTTTCTTTTCCTTTCAATATCATAGAAACGCCTTAAGATGAACTTCGACGATGAATATTTACTGCGCATTTACTAATTGTCAGTTTATTTATCGTTGTTAATCTGCTCTTTACAAAGTTTGCCGAAAAAATTGCCTTTTCCGACTTGATAAATGTAACGAGCTGCTCGCAGTGCTGTCACGCCGCAGCACGTTGGGGCGACGTGGATAATTGAAAATCCCTATTCGACCCCCCAATTGCACCTCCTAAGGCCTCGCATTGTACAAACATGGCTTAAATTAAGCCTTGATTGATGGAAGCGCCGCAGCCGCTACCCACTTCGTGAACTTGTAACTCAGCGGATTTTAATGAAGGTTATTAAAATGCGGTGTAGGCGAAACGGAAGGAGGATACGCTAAAATCCGCTTATTGGGGCCTAGCCTCCTGCAGCGTGTTTCAGCCTCTTTCGTGCCAAATGTCATCTCCAGGGCTTCCTATACAACGTGGCACGTTGAACGTACATTATATCGACAAATTAAGATGTTTTACATAACTGGAAATGTTAAATTCCTCGGTTGTTTTTATAGCGTCAACTATATAGTGTATGTTTTTAATTTCGAATAATTTTCGAATACTGAGGAATTCGAAAACGCGCTCGTGTTAGCCGAACATGTGTAATATCCGAATTCGAAATTAGTCTTAAACGGATTTCCGTACCAGAAGACGACGACTATAAATGAGTTTGTACTGCGGAAATTCGTATAGAGCGAGATCTTCTTAATGAGATTTTGGCGTATACTACCGTAATATCGATGTTTCGTTAATTGTGACCATTTTCTAACTTGTAATGAATTATTGAATGGCAAAAGGTGTTACGACAACATTTATACAGTAAAAATTCATACCGAAGATAATTCCGAATCTATTTTAACAAAAATATTCAATTATTTCATTTTTTTTAGCTTGAAATAGATTTCGATAAGCGTAACGTACCATCTAATATGGCTCATTTCGAGCTCGGATCTAGGAGCAATTTCATATTTGAAAATTACCTAACGTCCCGTCTCAGTTTCTGCTTACCAAAAAATAATCGAGTGAAAATGTTTCGTTATATATCTTAGTTTCAAACGCCACCACATTAAGCGGATTGTAGAGTGCTGCGCCACGCGGGAATATGGATGAAAACTTTAGGACCAGATTCATAATTAAAAGTCGATTGAGGCGAATGAAAAAGGAGCGATGCGAAGGCATGTCGGTTTGGCAACATTTGCGGAGGAAGTGCAGCCTGCGTGGATTCATCCCCCCTCCTCATCGGAAACTGAAACTGATGATGGTGCTGATGGTGTTGCTGCAGCGAGAGGGGTTTTTGGGTTGTGGCACATGTGCCTCATTTATAAGTCCGTCAAATGTGGCTTTTCCGATGATGGATTAAAAGGGCCACGCGTGAGTCACGCCAAAGGCGCAATTAACGCGAGGCTTCATGAACGCCGATAAAATTCCCAAATATATTTGCGGGAGCACTCCATTAATCGCGCTTCATTTTAGCGTTATGGCCAATGACCGACATTTCTATTTGAATGCCTTCGTTTCCACGCTAGGTTAACGCCGGGACAACTCGAACTGTCAGCGTGGTGGGAGGGGTCGCCGATTCGCTTCGTAATACGAATGTCCGCACATTTACGTTCATTCGCGACTAATGGCTGAGTTCATAGTGAACCCGTTGTCAGTCGCTTAATTGTCACCCAGAAAACATTAGCGCCACCCAGCGAGTTACCGATGAGGCATGCGTTTTCAATGAGGGCGTTCGAGGTGATCGACAGCTAAGCTGAGCCAGGCTGAACGCTGACAGGTTTATAGGAATGGTCGCAACATTCCGATTCGAAAAACGAGAAGCAGACTGTAAGACGCAGAGTGGCACACAAATCACTATTGGTCAAAAGTGGAGCCATGCACGAAAAGGATGGTAGAGAGAGCGCGTTCTTAGCAAATTCACTAGCTGCTCCGCTGCTAGTACTTTGAGGCAGTTGTATAGGCACCACTCCTTCACAATATGAGATGTGTGCTTTGGATCATTATCTTGATACAGCATCAACACA